>CM048819.1:73494755-73674490 GCA_026586065.1 Dioscorea zingiberensis | reverse complement strand
CCCCTAACCCCCTAACCCCTAACCCCTGTGTACTTCCTGCACTTTAACACCCTGCACTTGCACTCCTTTACATAACCCCACATAACCCCACATAACCCCCCCTACTCCCTCACTGGACTGACTGGGACCTGACTCTGACCCCCGACCCCCGGGACCTCTCACTGACCCCCAATCTCCACCCCTCATCTCCGGACCCCGACCCCGACACCCGACCCCTCGAATTCCTCAACCTCAACCTAACCCCTAACCCCAACCCCCAATCCCCCGGAAATTTCAACTCCCCAACCCAAACCCCAAAACTCCCCAAACCCCAAAACTCCCCAAAACTCCCCAACCCCTAACCCCCTCTAACCCCCAACCACCAAACCACCAAACTCCTGGGAAACCTCAAACCTCAAACCCTCAAACCCTCAAACCCTCAAACCCTCAAACCCTTAAACTGGACCTCGGGATCTCGGACCTCTCGGGACTCGGGACTCGGGATTCCCGGGGACCTCTGGGACCTCGACCTCCCCGGACCCTTGACTCCGACCCCTAGGGACACCCCACCCCTCGAACACCCCTCAATTCCTCCTCCGAATCCCCCGGAATCCACTTAAAACCCCAACTCCCCGAAACCCCCAACCCCCAACCCCCAACCCCAAACCCCAAACCCCAAACCCCAAACCCCAAACCCCGAAAACCTCTCAACCCCTCGAACACTCTCGAACACCCTTGGAATCCACCTTTAGTCCCACCTGACCCTCGGACCTCGACCGACCGATCTCGGACCGGACTGACCTCTGACCCCTGGACTGTGAACTCTGGACCCCTGAACTCCCCGTGAACTCCCCGGAACCCTGAACCCCCAACCCCCTAACCCCCAACACCTCCCTCAACACCCCCCGGAACACCCTAACCCCCTGCAACCCCCTTCTGCAACCCCCAACCCCCAAACTCCCCCAAAACCCCAAGCCCCAAAGCCCCAAAGCCCCAAGCCCCAAGCCCCAAGCCCCCAAACCCCCAAACCCCCAACCCCCCAAACCCCAAACCCCAAACCCCAAACCCCAAACCCTAACCCTCTGTGACTCCTGTGACCCTGCACTCCTGCACCCTGCACTCCCACCTGCAACCCAACTCCCCACAAACCTTGCAGGCAAACCCCAGCCAAACCCGGCTACAAACCCGGGAATCCCCCTCAACTCTCCCGGGGAACCTCAACCCCCGGAATCTCTCCTAACCCCAACTCCCCGAACCCCTTCAACCCCTCAACTCCCCGAACCCCGTAAAATCCCGCCAAACCTCCAACCTCCTAACTCCCAAACTCCCCCCAAACTCCCAAGCAACCCCTGAACTCCCACCCCTCAATTCCCCCAATTTCCCCCACCCCCACCCCCAAAACCCCAACCCCCAACCACTCAAACCCCTCTAACCCCAAACCCCAAACCCCAAACTCCCTCAACACTGCTCAACATCGGGACCTCTGACGGGACCTCTGGGACCGGTTGACTGACCCGAGGACCAGGACCCCCGGGACCGGACCCCGGACCACGGACCCGCGGACCCCTACCCGTGAACCCCTGACCCCTGGACCCTGGACCTCGACTGGACCCCTGGACTCCGGGACTCGGACCCCGGACCTCGACCGGGACCTCGGATCCGGCCCCGGACCCCAAAAAACCAAAAAACCAAAAAACCAAAAACCTAAAAACCTAAAACCCCTAACCCCCGAACCCCCCACCCCCCGAACCCCCGAACCCCCGAACCCCGAACCCCAACCTCAACCCCCAACCCCGGACCCCGGACCCTGCACTCCTGGACCCTGGGACCCTGCACTGACCTCGGGACTGACCACGGGACCTGGGACTCCTCGGACTCGGGACTGGACCTGGGACCCCTGGGACCTCAGGACCCCACTGGGACCCTAGCCCCTAACCTCTAACCCCTAACCCCTAACCCCTAACCCATAACCCATAACCCCAAACCCATAACCCCAAACCCTAAACCCCCCCCAACCCCCCCCAACCCCCAACCCCCAACCCCCCAAACCCCCAAACCCCCCAACCCCCGAAACCCCCAAAACCCCTAAAACCCCCAAAACCCCCAAACCCCAAACCCCAAACCCCCAAACCCTAACCCCCTAAGGCCCTAAGGCCATAGGCCCTAGGCCCTAGGCCCTAACCCCTAACCCCTAACCCTAAACCCTAAACCCTAACTCATGGACCCCCGGACCCCGGAAACCCCCCCGGACCCCGGACCCCGGACCCCCCGAGATCCCCGAACCCACGAACCCCGACCCCCTGAACCCTAGACCCTAGACCCGAACCCCTCGAACCCCCGAACCCCGAACCCCGAACTGTTGGAGCGATATTGGTTTTGATTTGCTCATAAGCACCGTGGTTTTTCCCATATTTTATAGGGTTTTCCACGTAAATCTTGTCTCTTCTTGCATGCTTGGATGATCATTTCTTCATTCTTGTGATTTTGTCCCTCAAATCAAACCAATTTAAACTGTTGGTGTGAGATTGGGTTTGACCTTGAGGCAAATCCGATTTTAGCACTAACAATATATAATGCTTTTTTTGTGATGGAGATGGGTATCCATGTAACACCCCCTTTTTACAAGGGACCAGGTGTCACACTCACTGGCTGGGAGCGATCCGGTACTATAAGCTGTTCATTTTACAACCTGATAACAATACTATTCACTATTAAACATAAATGGTGAACAAAATATTCGTAATCTTATACAAAATTTACAACTCTTGCAGAAGCATTCTAAAATTCTAAACCTCAATACAAATGGTCTATCCTCATCTGTTAGGTCAGAGCCATCTACAAGGGAAACCAATCTTGTCTACCTGCACATTTCACTTGAGTGAGAATCACTATACAAGATACAGTTTAAATATCTGATATAAAAGTATAGAAATAATGCTAATCATATGCATTATCTTTCAGTCAGTTAACATGCCAAGCATTCAGAAAAATCCCGAATAAAGCACATATGCCCTCCAATCATATTAAACATGAAATGATCGCGTATGCATGCCAGGGCCCCCATATCTCACAAGCGTGCACCCCTAGTTAAAATGTCTCCGTAAGGACTCCAACAATCACCAGGAACAAAGGCATACATCTACATGATCCTGGCGCCGGGAACAGAGGCATGCATCTACATGAACCCGGGCCTGACGCACAGATGCATATATGAGCGCCAAACAATCCTCTCGTATCTGATACGGGCTCTCCGTCTCTCTCGAGACAGGAAGGTTTATCTTTTTATAAAAAGCCGACTTTCGCAAACATTTTTTATTTTGAGAAAAACGATTGAAACAAAACCCCTTCCTTACCCCGGTCTCATCTACTAAAAATCCGGCTCTATACTGAGCCCTCCGGCTCTATCTTGAGCCCTCCCGCTGGATCCCCCATACATAACTAACTAAGTGCAGCTTGTGATACATGAATTAATCTTAATTAATATTATCTACCCCATAGAGTTTCTTTAATCATATCTCATGTTCTTTAACATTTAATCAATCATACAAGCATCAAATACTATGCAAAAATCGCGATAAATCCATCGGCATTCACAAACCGATATAAAACTCATATAAACAAATCCAACGATCAAAACCCAATTACATAGATATTCTAAATATAGTGTAATCACTCACCTGATGTCCTTAGCAAGCTTAGATTTGACTCGGTCCAGCTGAAACTCCAGCAGAACCTTTATCCTTTCCTAAAATCAATCATAGTAACTAAGTAAATACGAAATCTTTAGGAATACGAAACCCGTATTCTTATCCTATACTCAAATTAAACTCGTTATAGTACAAGGATTTTCATCAAGCTAAGTAAAGCAAGATTCTCTTAACCTAAACTTCGTATTTCTAATGAATTAAAATACTAAGTTGTTAAATTAAGGGACTTAACTTTTCTTGTTCTAAATTTCTGTTTAAAAGTTTCTAACATGCTCCTTAATGATGATTAAGTGCTGAACATGATCATGGAAGATTCATCAACTCTAAGTACTTAAGGTTTTCTACGAAAATTCGGCAGCACCTCCTCTATTTGAAGGACCCCGTAATACTACAAACATTCACCATTCAGTACATAACAATACTACACATACTTGATACATCATATACATCGCACTTCCATCCACTCCCATATCATAACATGCACATCACCATTCAAATTCTAACCCTGGATTTATAAAATAGTTAGGGTTTCCCCAAATTTAAATCTTCAGTTAACTAGTTAATTGTAGGGTATTATCACCAAGGTGGTCACTGTCGACCTCTTGGTCAGATCTCGCCGGAGCGGCGGAACAGGGAGGAAGGGCAGCTGATGACGGGGCAGAGCTGTCGGCGCAGGTGACAGAGGGGGCCTGCAGGAGAGTGGCCTCGTCGGAGCTGCGTGACAGGGGACTCCCAGGCGTCGGGGCGGCGCGGTGGAGCTCCGGCGGCGGAGGTTCACCAGGCAAACTGGCAACGGCTCAGCTCGGCTGCGAGGCTGAGCGGCGAGCGGCGGCTGGCCAGCGTGGAGCTGAGCTCACCGGCGTCCGGGCGCTGTTCGTGAAGCTGGGGCGGACAGCAACGCGTGACGGCGGCCGGGGAGGGGGGGGGGGGGAACTGGGTGGACGGCGCGCAGGTGTAGTCCGACGGCGGCAACGGCGTGCGTCGTGCAGGGGAGACGGCAGTCGCAAGGGGCGCCGGGAGCGCTGTCGCGCGGGGAGGGCTGCTCGCGGCTGCAGCTGACAGTGGCCGGAGTCCGACCGGCGGCGGAGGCACGAGCAGGGCTCGCCGGCCGGTGGGCATGGGTGATGCCCTAGTTGGGCGGTCGAGAGAAGGAGAGAAAGAAAGAGATGAAGAGGCTCAATTTAACTTTGATTTTCACTCTTTTCTAACTTAGGGCTAACTTGTAACCTAATATTTAATATTAACTCATTTATTTTATTAATAATTTATATACTTTACATTATCTTAACTTGATTAATTCATCTTATCATCCCCTTATGTTTTTTCCCCATTTTCAACCTTAGTTTATTAGAGCCTTAATTAATTAATAGTTCTTACTCATTAACCGGTTAATAACATGGATTACATGATAAATAATAGGATTACATTAAATTAACTTATCCCTAGCTTTTGTCCCAAGCCTATTTAATAAAATTTATTTAATTAATCATTTCACCAAAGTTAACTCTATTGATGGTCACACATATAAATGACTAATGAAGCTTCATTTCCTCATTCATCCATCTTATCTTAATATTTTCCTTTGATTTAATTAACCGGTCTTGGCACACTTGATCCCATCAAAACCTACTAGGCTTTTAAGATAAAAGATCAACCATTGTCACAAGCCCATTTAAATCCACAATTATGCTTTATTAATTGACCGTTTTAATTGGCACACTTCCTATGTCCCATTGTAAATCATTAACTATTTACTTAGCTAGTAAATAGTATCATATGTACTATTAATCTCATTACTCTCTTATGCTTGTGTTGAGCCCAAATCAGAATTGTTGGCCAATTCTCATTCCATTTTGTTGACTTTATTTTTAAACTCTTATGTATGTACTAAAAATCCCCTATTTATTTTCCAAGAAGTTAAAAGTAATCACTAGAAAAACTGGGCCGTTACAATTCATGGCACTTGAACAATGCTTGCACCATCTCCACGTCCTCCTATGAGAGATCCGGTATTCCCCTTGTACTTGTATGCATCACTGAATCTTTGTTGATGATGTGCTTCAATCCCAGTATATGCCCAATCTCATGCACTGATACTACCTCAAAATCATATTTCGAAAATAAAGATGCTATTTCGAAATAAGAAGTTGACCCTTTTTCCTGCAGAATTTCTTTTAGCTTAAACATCTTTGGAAACAATGATGATTTTTTACCGTCCAATTCAATACTGATTGGAAGTGCACCTTTGCTTTCTGACCAGGAGGATAAGTATAAGCTGTAACTGCTTTATATGTAGACCATTTTGCCAAGAATCTTACTAGCTACTATATTGGCCAATTCAATGTTTTCTATCCTATTGAAAGTAACTGGAATGACTCTTTACCACTGATCACATGCTCTCTGAAATGCTTTATATTGATCACGCCTTGATATTTTTGTGGTGATCTGATGCATGAAAATGCAAATGTTAGCGTCGTTGGTAAAGGACGATCGGATACATTAACCCATTTTTCAACTTCCATTGTTATCATGTGTGGATTTTATTTTTTTTATTCTTCTTTTTTTGCTTGCTTATGAGGATAATCATGTGAAGCAATAAATAAGTTTTTATAGGAGATGGATGGCGTAGTTTAATAAATTTGTTAACCCAAGGTAATTATCTTATAAGAAGAAATTTTAAACTTAAAATGATATTTTAAATATATTATGTTAAGCATAAGCTGTTGAGATACTTTGAATTATCACGAATCAAGGTGATAATGTTAAAGTTATCTTCTTTTTTTATTTTAAATAAAAATATTTATTTATATTATGAATATTAATTTAAATCCCAGTCAATCAAAATGTTTAAATCAGAATAACTAATCCAATAATCTTTATACTCTATCGAATTAAATAGCCCCCAGTTATATGAACCCGATTTATTTCAAACCCACACCTTATGTTGTTTTTGTTTTTTTTTTTTTTGTTTTTATGTAAATAAATTATTAATATGTAAGAAAGAAAGGAATAAATAAATAATCTTTTTTGAAGGGTTGGAGACCAGCAAACCCGACCCGATAAATCGCAGATCCGAATCCGAATCCGAAACCGAACTCCACTATAAGCATTCGAAATTTCGAACCCTTGAGATCATCCTGTATCTCACTTGACCGTTGAAACACACTCTCTTTAGCTTCCATTTTTAGGGTTTTTGCAGGCCCGGCTCTTTCTCGATCAGAGCTCGTGGCAATGGCAATCACTTCGCAGACCCCCGACATCCTCGAAGACCGCCAGTCCGGCCAAGACGTTCGCACACAAAATGGTACTCGTCTTCTCCTCCTCCTCCTCAGATTGCTTCGTAATCGCTCCTTTACGCTGTGATCCTCAGTGCTCGTATCTTGTTAATTTCAGTGGTGGCATGCCAAGCGATTGCGAATATCGTCAAGTCGTCGCTTGGCCCCGTTAGTCTCGACAAGGTACCTTCCTTCAATCCGATCAATGGGAACTGCTTTGTTTTCGCCCAACAATCTTGTTTCATTGATAAAACGTAGATTTTTTTTTCTTTTGTAAGTTTATGTATTGTTGACAAGCGCAGTATTGTGGTCGATTTCTAACTCAAATAGATGGAAAAGTTTGAATTAAAAATCAAGAATTTCCTAGGGCTTTGTTCTCCATGAGGACATTAATGAAATCATGTATACTAATTGGAGGGTGATGAGTCTATTAGGCTAAACCATCATTCTTAGATCCATCTGGTCTTGATAGCATGGAAGCAAAAATGTAGAATTAAAGAAGAATGCGAAATTTTGAGTGTTTAAGGATGAATTGGAGATCAATCGTATCATCCTCCAAATATGTGCTGGAACTTTGTGGATGATGTAGTTAATGAGTATTTGGCTTCACTTCATTTTGGGTTTTTTAGTCTTAAGTTTGTTGGCTTACTGGTGAATTTTATGGTACATGTTGCACTTATTGGGTTTATTTAACATCCTAGATGTTGGTTGATGATATTGAGGATGTGACAATTACAAATGATGGGGCGTTGATTCTCAAGATGCTAGAAATAGAGCATCCAGCTGCCAAGGTAAACCATGAGTATTGCTGTCATATTGCTGGTATCTGCTTCCTGGCTGCCTTTTCTTTTTGTTTTCAGATTTAAATTTCCCTCAGGTGATTCTCTTATAATGAATATTAGGTTCTTGTGGAGTTAGCATGGCTCCAAGACAAGGAAGTAGGAGATGGGACCACCTCTGTCGTCATCGTATCTGCAGAATTACTTAAGGTGATGTACTCATGGCTCAAGAAATTTGATTCTCAAGATCATGGTAAATTTCATTCAGTCTGATTTTGTGGTCACAAAGAGCTGCTGTTTTCATAAAAATTCATAAAAGTTCACAAAGAGCTACTGTTTTCATGGTCAAAGGCTTAAAATTTATTGGCGGAGATCTTACCATTTATCTGGCCTTCTAATTTTAGAAGACATACAATATGCTAAAAGTCTATTTATACTTAACACTACTATACTAACTACTGAGTGCATTATATGTCCGTACTACAATCAGAAAGATGTGAAACACTAGTTCTTCAAAGTCCTGTAGTAGATGGGAAACTACTTAAGTGATAGCAGATTTTAGTTTCGAGAGTTCTTTAAAGTTATATAATTCTCATTTTTCATATTCTTAACAGGATAGATTGTGTTAATTATTTTCCCCATAAACATGTAGCTGAGTTGACAAACAACTCTTATCTAAAGGAATCCCATAATTGGAACTAATAGTAATAGTCCCATTAAAGGCCACCTCTATTACAACTGCGAAATGAACTTTGGTTTTTTGTGTTTCTATTTATGAGTTGGAATTTCTTGTGCTTATGAGTTAGAATATCTAGTTCATGGTGAAGATGTAATTTGTTATTTTATTAGTTAATTTGTATCTTAAATGTAGTGTATGTGCTTGCTGTAGCTATCCTCATAATAAGAGATCTTTTATTTGTCTTATTATGTTTGACTTGTCAATCCTCTATGTTATATTTCTTATTTCTTATATGTTTATTTTTCAAGTGCAAAAGATTAAAGGTTTAATGTGGGGTTTTGGCTTTCAGGTCAAGGGATATTAATGCTAATAGTGATAATAATTTAAATATTTTATGTTTTTTCTCCCCGATTTTATGTTTTTTCTTATATGATTGTGCCATTTACTCTAGATAATAAACTTGCGGTATTTTCTTTTCAGTTTATTCTTAACTTGGAAAGAATTTTGGAGTTTGTACCCAATAAAAAAATGATAAATTTTGAGAGTCAAAACTGTCTGTTAGTGTTGAATGTAGTTTTCTCCCTATTTCATTAAATAGTTCCCTAATAATGGTATTTAAGATTCAATCATGTAATATCACACATGCTTATGTTCCTATTGACTCTATTTGTTCATCTTTTAGTATTCTAATATATTTGCATAATATTTTATGTATAATTTCTAATCTTATTGTCATTTTTTTTTTCTTTCAGAATTTTTTTTATCAATGATTAAGCTTTAATTTTCTTTCAGAATTTGTGGTCTTATTTGGATAATTTTTTCATCTATACTTTTTTGTTGGCTTTAAGGAATTTCATTTAGTTGATATTTTTTCCCACTTTATTAAAGAACTTCTCCTTTAATCAAGTAATTTTTTAAACAACATAATGTTCTACGAGTTATTGTTCCAATCCTGTTTCATATATAACACCTTATGAAGATGTTAGAAAAGTTTATTAAGACCAATAGAAATGCTTTTAGACCTCAAAATTATCTTATTCATTCAACATGATCTTGCCACACAAAATTTTTATTACTCCATGGCCAACTACTAAATTTTACATCTTTGTGCTATAATATATTTTGTGTTCTTTAAGGATTGTCAGAAACTGGAGTCCATCTCTAGAGGTTGTGTTTTTTAAGGATAATAATGCTGATTCACAACTGTCCAAGGGATTTTTGCTTAATAAGTATGAATAAATCTTATATATTCAAATTACTCTTTCTATTCATTAACTTTTTTGAAATAATTTTTGCTTAATAATGGAATATTTTGAGTGCAAATGCTGTAGAAAGGCCATGCAGTTTTGATAGTGAAACACCAAGAATTGATTTGTTTGATTCTTACGCTTATTGATACTTATTAAGCTTTGTTTTGTTTTGTAAAAACACCAACAATTTCATAAGTTTTGTTTTGTTTGTCTCTGTCTTTTTATTATTTTGTTGAGCTGTTATGAAATGTATACTTTTGTACCTGCTAAAGTTTCATTCAATATTTTAATATATTACCAGTAGGATACTTTAATATCTATCCACTAGTGATTCTTCTCTTTTTAGTTCATGATCAAAGTCAAAGCAATCATTGGAATATTAAAAATACCTCATTGAGCACACAATTTACAATTCTACTGGTAATATATAAAAGTTCTATGCATGAGCAAAACCTATATTTGCTTTGTAACCATTATAATTAATTATCCTAAAAGTACTATCATATCTGACAGATTTGAAGGTTCTTAATGTGTTCTTGTTACTAAATATTCTGCAATAGCGGGACAAATATATTGTGGAAACATGTAGTCTAAGCAAGTCTGTGGTACATATATGGTGCAGATTCGGCATGCAGAAGCACAATTACAAGGCAACCAACAAATCACAAAACCCGTGCAGTTGGAGAAGACGGCAAAGATCGAAGGATGGTGTGAAGAGCGGTTATAGTGGAAAAGTTGGCGGTCTTCACTTGAGGATGATAGAATCCATTAAAAAAGGTAACTATTTTCCATGATTTGAAGATTGCTTGTTGCTTGATTTGGTTTTATTTACGTTTGATATATTTTGCAACTTGTGGGAGAGGGAACTTTGACATATTTTGGGGAAACCAAATGAGGTTCCGCTTCAACTAACATATTTTGGGACATAGAAGGCTCATATTGAAAGGAGTTGTGTATATATATATAGATTTTGTCTGTTTTGTTTGCCAGGCTTGCCATTTCTTGAAGAGGCTAGTTCATGTTTTGGATAAATTTATTGAAATGCTTATTACTTGCTTCATCCTCTTGTTTTATCCTTAAGGCTAATTGTAGAAACCATAGAGTGATTTTCAATATAGTTTCCTTTTGTTCCTTGCATTCTCCACTTTCAGAAATTTGTTCCCACTACTCAAATTAAAAACAACTTCCTTTGCCATCTTGATTCATTCAAAATGCATTTCTCAATTTTTTTTGCTTATGTTTTAACTTTACCGGATGGATTTGCACCTATTTGATGGTCATGTTAAACACTTGTATGAGGATTGTATGGATATCTTGATGAGGATTTGCACTTGTATGAGGATTTGCACCTATTTTGCAACCTGTTAGTTTGTTAAACAATGTATGAGGATTATATGGAAAAATTTTCATGTATAATTCTTCAACTTCTCATAAGGCTGTTTTTTCTTTCTTTTTTTTTTTAAAAAAAAAAAAAACCTTGTTGTTTGGTTAACTTTTGCCCTAAGAGTTATCTGGTCTAAAATGCCTCATCTTCAGTACAATTGTAATATTTATGTAATTGTTGGCTTTTTTAAGAGAAAAAGAAGAAATTCGACTTGTGATAAAGTTTAAACGGAGTGAAAAGGAACATAAAATTCAAAATGGCAAGGAAAGATATGTTGACTTTTTTTTTCATCTTCTCTTTATCAAATATTTGGTTGCATGTTTTATTCATCTTCTCTTTATTTGGTTGCATGTTTTATTCAAAATGGCAAAATGGCAAAGGAACATATATCAAATACAAAATACAAAATGGCAAAGGAACATAAAATACAAAATGGCAAAGGAATTAACATATATGGTTGCATGTTTGGTTGAAGGAACATAAAATACAAAATGGCAAAGGAATTAACATATATGGTTGCATGTTTGGTTGAAGGAACATAAAATTCAAAATGGCAAAGGAACATATATCAAATATTTGTTTGCATGTTTTATTCATCTTCTCTTTATGCAAACAAACACATTGTCTTTTTTTCCCCTTATTTCCTATAAGTTTCTTGTTCTTCCCCTTAATCCAAACATATGTATATATATTTTCCTATCTCAGGTAATCTTCAATTCTAATGAATTCTACTAGTGTAGATGAAATAGTCCCAGCTATTCTACTTGGATTTATACTGATGTTAAGGCATTACAAAGAAGTATTTATTAATTTATGTGCTTACTATACTGGGCTTAACATGATTTTATTAGTTTAAAATTTTAAATAGACTCCAATAAAACTTGTTTTCTGCGACTCGGAACTTAGTTACTTAACTGGGAAGGAAATCGGGAAATTCACATCAAGTTTGATGTGATACAGAAGCCAATTGTTTTGGTCTGGGCTAGGGCCCAAGTCAGCTTATATAGATTTGCTGCAAAGAGTTTCCAAACTTGTTATGAGTTCATGTCAGTTTGATGTAAGTGCTTAGTTTTGATGTATGGTCTTTATGCAATGCAGGACATTTCATGTATTAAAAATTTAACTTTGCTATATGAGGCTGCAACAGTTGAGGATATATACCTGGCATATCAATATTTGGAGTTAGATGATGATTCTCTATTTTCACGTGTTGGAGTGGCAGGTGACAGGTGTATAAGGAAATTGATGATTTAACAGGTAAGATGTGTAGTGACTTCTCAATTCTATATATGGTTGATAAATAAAAAGATTGTTTGTGTATCAATTGTATTAGATTGGTACGATAAATGAGTTTTACCATTGTTTTCTTAAGTGCTCTATGAAACACATACATACACAATTCTATTTGATTTCTAGCCTTGATGTCCGTTAGATTAGAAAGGTAAGTTTATTGTAGGATCACACACACGCACACTAGATTAGAAATGTAAGTTTAAGGTAAGATCACACTCACACCCTAGATTAGAAATATAAGTTTAATGTTCTATTTGATTTCTAGCCTCGACGTCACACACACGCACAACACACACACACATAAAATTCTATTTGATTTCTAGACTTGATGTCCGCTAGATTAGAAAAATAAGTTTAATGTAGGATCTCTCACACACACACACACACTACATTAGAAATTTAAGTTTAATGTAGGATCACACACACACACATACACACAAAATTCTATTTGATTTCTAGCCTCAATGTCCACTAGATTAGAAATGTAAGTTTAATGTAGGATCTCTCTCTCACACACACACACACACACACACACACACACACGCACACAATCTAATGTAAGTTTAATGTAGGATCTCACACACACACACTTATATTTGATTTCTAGCCTCGATGTCCGCTAGATTAGAAATGTAAGTTTAATATAGGATCACACACACACACACACACACACACCAAAAAAAAAAAAAAAAAAAAAAAAACACACACACACACACACACACACACAATTCTATTTGATTTCTAGCCTTGATGGCCGCTAGACTAGAATTATAAATTTAATGTAGGATCTCACACAAACAAACAAGATAAGAAATGTAACTTTACGAAGCACCGACTCGGGTGCGAGAATCCGGTGCAGTACGAATCCGGTGCGAGGATTCGATTATTTTCCAAAACTAGGATACGGGTGCGATAGGATACGATACATTAAAAAAATATTAAATACTAAATTATATATAAAAAAAATGTAAACACAAAAAATTATGCAAATGCAAGAAAATATATTATCCATATATATCAAAAAATCAAGTTTGCAATTCAACAAAATATATTATTGTTTTTAGAAATTAAGTTTACATAATTATAGTTTTTCTTGGCGTATATACGTTATTAATTATTAAGATGGTTTTGAAGGGTACATTGATGATATTTTTTATGTGGCATAATAAAAAGTGAGAATAAGAGTATATTAAATCCACAAGTATGGATATTTTGTAAGGGTATGTATGTAAATTGATTTTTTTTTTATGAAATCATGAACTCAAATATAAAGTTATATAGGGGTTTATATGTTAGCTTCCCTCCCTAATGGTTAATGGTGTTTTACAGAGGTTTCTACGCAAAAAAAACAGAAGCCCAACAAACGGTGTTAATTGATTAATGTATGTTGTTCGTTATAACACACGGGATAATGCAGTGGATGCTCGATAGCTTTCATTTTTCTCGTTTCTGATTCATTCCGAGTGGGAGACTCAGAGACCCCTCTCTCTCTCATGCGTAAACCCTAGACTTCGATCCACTCGAAAAACCCTAGATCGCAGCTTTGGATCGATCCAGCATGGCCAGAGCCCTCTTCTCTCTTGGGATTCTAGGCTTGATCTGTGCCTCTTTGTCTCTTTGCATCGCGGCCAATGTTGGCCCATCTCCGATGCGCACCGTTCTGCTGCGCTTGAGCTCTTCGCCGCCCCGATCGATGGATCTTCTGAAAGGTTCAGGTGTATCCCATGCGTATCCCGGTGTATCCGCATGTATCCCCTTTGTTTTTTATTTTTATTTTTATTTTTTGGCCGGAATACGTATGGGATACGTATCCCGATCGTATCCGTGCGAATCCGTACGGGATTCGTACGGGACACGGATTCGCATGGCCTAAACACGAATCCGTGTTTTCTTAATATAGGATAACACATCACATGCACACAATTCTATTTGATTTCAAGCCTCGATGTCCGCTAGATTAGAATTGTAAGTTTGATGTAGGATCACACACACATATACACAAAATTCTATTTGATTTCTAGCCTCGTTGTCCGCTAGATTAGAAATGTAAGTTTAATGTGGGATCTCTCACCCACACACACACACATACACACACACACACAATGTAAGTTTAATGTAGGATCACACACATACACACACACAATGTAAGTTTAATGTAGGATCACACACATACACATACACCCACACCCATACACACTAGATTAGAAATGTAATTTTAATGTAGAATCTCTCTCTCACACACACACATAAACAATTCTATTTGATTTCTAGCCTCGATGTCCGCTAGATTAAAAAAGTAAGTTTAGTGTAGGATCTCTTACTTCTATTTGATTTCTAGCCTTGATGTCAGACATCACACGCACCCACGTGATACTGTTTGATTTCTAGGCTCGATGTCCATTACATTAGAATTGTAAGTTTAATGTAGGATCACACACACACACACACACACACACACTTCTATTTGATTTCTAGCCTTGATGTCACACATCACACGCACCCACGCAATTCTGTTTGATTTCTAGCCTCGATGTCCACTAGATTAGAATTGTAAGTTTAATGTAGGATCTTGCGCGCGCGCGCGCGCACACACACACACACCACACACACAAACTAGATTAGAAATGTAATTTTAATGTAGGATCCCACATCACACGCACCCACGCAATTTTTACTCTCTCACACACACACACACAATTCTATTTAATTTCTAGGCTCGATGCCCGCTAGATTAGAAATGTAAGTTTAATGTAGGATCTCACACACACACACACACACACACACACACACACACACACACACACACACACACTTCTATTTGATTTCTAGCCTCCACACACACACATAAACAATTCTCACACATAAATCTATTTAATTTCTAGCCTCGATGTCCGCTAGATTAGAAATGTATGTTTAATGTAGGAGATATCTCTCTCTTTCTCTCACACACACACTTCTATTTGATTTCCAGCCTCTATGTCCGCTAGATCTCTCTCACACACACACACACACACACACACACACACACACACATTTAATGTAGGATCTCACACACACACATAAACACGCAAACACACACACAAAATTCTATTTGATTTCTATCCTCGATGTCCGCTAGATTAGAAGTGTAAGTTTAATGCAGGATCGCGCGCGCGCGTACACTCACACACATTAGATTACACATGTAAGTTTAATGTAGGATCTCACACACACAAAATTATAATTGATTTCTAGCATCGATGTCCGCTAGATTATAAATGTAAGTTAAATGTAGGATCTCACCCACACACCCACACATACTATATTAGAAATGTGAGTTTAATGTAGGATCTCTCTCACACACACACACACACACACACACACACACACACACACACATTTTATTTCTAGCCTCGATGTCCACTAGATTAGAAATGTAAGTTTAATGTAGGATCACGCACGTGCTCGCGCGTGCACACACACACCTAAACAATTCTATTTAATTTCTAGTCTCGATGTCCGCTAGATAGAAATGTAAGTTTAATGTAGGATCACACACACAATTCTATTTGATTTCTATCCTCGATGTCCACTAGATTAGAAATGTAAGTTTAATGTTGGATCACACACACACACACACACACACAAAAACACACACACACACACATAAAATTCTATTTGATTTCTAGCCTCGATGTCCGCTAGATTAGAAATGTAAGTTTAATGTAGGATCTCACACACACACAATTTTATTTGATTTCTAGCGCGCGCACACACACAATGTAAGTTTAATATAGGATCACACACACCCCCACACCCACAGCCACACTAGATTAGAAATGTAAGTTTAATGTAGGATCTCACACAAACACACACATAAACAATTATGTTTGATTTCTAGCCTCGATGTCCGCTAGTTGAGAAATGTAAGTTTAATGTTGGATCACACACACACACACACACAATTCTAATCATGGGAGTCAAATCGAGATTCGAATCGTGAATCGAATTCCCAAATTTGCGAATCGAGAATCGTGAATCGAATCGAATCGTAAGATTCGGTCAACATTTCACACACACACACACACACACACATATATATATATATATATATATATATAATTCTATCAAAAGAAATTAAAAAAATAAATTGTAAGTCATGCATTAAACATAAAATTAAAGACAACCAAGTTCAAATAACTCAACTACCAACCAAGTTAATATTTTAAAAATAAATAAAGCTCAAAGCCTCAAACTATCAAAGTATAAGTTTGATATCCATGATTCCATATCACTACTCATTCATATCCAAACCCTTCATCATCATCCTCATCATCATCTTCTACCATAATATCTTCTTGCTCCTCTTCCTCTATAGTGGCGTCTTCATCATCAAGTACTTCTAGTTCTTCTACCTCCTCTTCATCTGCAAGAACTTTTCCTTTTCCTTTCCTATCAAGTTTTAAGTTTCTTGGCCCTATATAAAATACATTATATAAAATATGAGAGTTCAATATTTTAAATAATTAATGCACATGACACATGTATTTAGCAAATGTGAGTTATATACCTCGTTTTCTTTTGTTACTTGATCCAAGTCCTCCATCATCTTGAAAACATTCATTCATATCCATCCATGAATTGTCTTGGGGTAAACAAGGGTCCTCTACTTCGGTAATCCACTCATCATCTGACTCCATATCACTCAAACAAATTGGATCATATGTCTCACCTTTTTTCTCCCTTTTTCCTTGTCTTAATTCAAGGTGAATGTTGTACTTGACAAAAACAAGGGCATTTAATCTTTGTTGCTCCAAACGGTTTCTCCTTTTGGAATGCACATGCTCAAATGTACTCCAATTTCTTTCACATCCTGTGGCACTACATGTAAGACTTAGAACCCGAATGGCAAGATTTTGAAGTTCTTTGCATTCTTCCCCATAACTTTCCCACCATAAAGCTGGAATATGTAAAAAGATAGCTAATTAGACTTTTTGCACAAGAACTAAAAGTATAAAACTAGAAAAGTTACACAATAACATAATTGAAAAGTTTCATAATTCATTAACAAAATTTAAAAAAAATACCCGGTTGCTTCTTTTCTCTTGTTAAAATAGCCATGCTCATGCCAAATAATCCCTCTGCTCTCTTAAACTTTTCTAATTGTTGATCAAGTTTGATTCTTGTTTCAAGATCGGGATACATTTTCTCTATTGTCTTGTACAATCCCATTTTCACTTCCATGTCCGCATTAAAGGAATCACTATATTGAAACCTATAAAATTATAAAATTTAATACAATGCAAGTAAAAAATAGCCAAAATAGAAAATAATAATTAACAAAAAAATGCTTTAGAAAACTTACTTGGGATTAAGAAAATATCCTGCCGCATGAAGTGGCCGATGGAGTTTCAAATCCCATCTTGTGTCAATAATTTGCCAAATGCGTTCATATCTTGCCTTTTGACAATTGAAATTTTGAGCAATTTGTTCTTTTGCTCTATCCATGGCTTCATATATGTACCCCATTGCCGGTTTTGCATCACCATCCACAAGTCTTAAAACTTTAACAAGAGGACTTGCACACTTCAAACAATACTTGATGGATTTCCAAAACTTGTCATCCAATAATAAGATTGCCTCTACTTTCTTTGCCTCCATCTTAGAAGAATAATGACTTTTAGCCCACTCTTCCGATGCAAACATTGCCCTAAGAGCAAGTTTAGACTCATCAAAACTTTTCAAGGTGAGAAATGATGTAGCAAATCTTGTAACCCCGGGTCTCTTTAATTCTTTCTTCTTGGAGTACTTTCTAAACATGTTAAGGACCCAAACATGTCGATAGATGTAAACACACACTTCCTTTGCTTTTTTTATTGCATCTCTAAAAATTGGCAACTCACCCATGTCATGCAAAATCAAATCAATGCAATGTGCAGCACAAGGAGACCAAAATAATTTTGTCCTTTTTTGCATTAATAAATCACCGGCGGCTACATAAGCTGAAGCACTATCAGTCACCACATGGACAACATTTTCCTCCCCAATTTCCTCCACAATTGAATCAAGCAATTCAAACAACTTCTGAGCATCTTTTACTACATCCGAGGTATCAATAGATTTAAGGAAAACGGTTCCACTTGGGCTATTAACCAAAAAATTAGTAAGAGACCTATTTTTCTGATCACTCCATCCATCTGACATCAAAGTACATCATGTCTTTTTCCACTCCTTTTTATACTTTTCTAGCATTGACTTCACATTATCCACTTCTTTTTTCAAAAATGTAACTCTAGCCTCGTGATAGGTAGGAAGTTTAAGGCCTCTCCCATATTCACCAACCATCTCCATCATTGAAGAAAATAGTGGACTTTTTACCAAAGTAAAAGGTAAGGCATTTCCATACAAAAATCGACAAATGCTTTGAACAACAGGTTCCCTATTTTTAACCATTGCATTAATGGTTTGTTGCTTGACTCCTTTTTCCTTAATGACAAAAGCATCCATAGTTGTTTTTACTTTTCCTCCCACACTTTGAACATCTTCTCCGACTTGTTCTTGAAAGCATTCTTTTCCATCAAAATTTTTCTTATTTTCCATTTCTTGTAAAAGCTTGGTAAAATTTTCTCTTACATTATCCGGGCATTGTTTGCAAGGAGCAACATTATCATGGGTACCGGCTAAATGATGCTTCATTCGAATTATCCCTCCCCACTTTTCAAGTCCACAATAATTGCATTTCAAATGCATTCTATTATCACCAATTCGAGAGCAATGTTCCCAAGTGGGATCACCTTTTTTGGTTTGAGATCCTTTTTTAGGCATGGAAGACATTTTCAATTATTAACCAAACCTATATAAAAACAAAAAACAAAATTTTTAAACATTAGTTATCTCAAGATTAGTTATTTCAAGAATAGTTTTTTCCAATAAAAAATTTAAATGTTAATAATCACAGAATTAATTCTGTTATTTTAATTGAAAAAGATTTTTTTCATAACAGAAATTTTCAAATAACAAATGAATTTTCTATTGAAAAAAAACATTATCTTTTCAATTTAAATTAATCTTTAAATCTTTTTTGGATAACAAATTTGTTTTTTGGATAACAAATAATCAGATTATTTAATTTAAAAACATTTAAAATAATAAAAAAGTTCAACTAGAAAGAGAAAAAGATGGTGAAACGGTGAAAGAAATAGATGACAATAGAAGAATAAGAAAATCAAAATATTACATACCTTCGAATCTTCAAGGACTGTTGGATTAAAGGCAAAAAAAATTCTTCTTCTTCTTTTGTTTCTTTTCTCTTCTTGATTCTTCTTTTTGCTTTGATATTTTTTTTTAAAAAATTTTGGTAGTTGCATTGTGACTCTTGGTTTTGTGACTCATCGTTTCCTGCATGGGCTATTTTATCTTTTTCTTTTTAAAATTTAAAACTGAAAATTAAATCGTTGATTTTCTCGATTCTTACCGATTCATACGATTCTATACCGATTCTTGATCTTTTCCGATTCTTCCATAAGATTCGCATCGTTAGGTAGGGAAAAAGATACGATTCGTACGATTCATATCGAGAATCGTACGATTCTAACTACCATGATTCTAATATAAGTTTAATGTAGGATCTCACACACACACACACTTTTATTTGATTTCTAGCCTCGATGTCCGCTAGATTAGAAATGTAAGTTTAATATAGGATCGCGTGCTCGCACACACACATAAAAAAAAATAAAAACACACACACACACACAAAATTCTATTTGATTTCGAGCCTTGATGTCCGGTAGACTAGAATTGCAAGTTTAATGTAGGATCTCACACACACAAACAAGATAAGAAATGTAACTTTAATATAGGATCACACATTACACGCACACAATTTTATTTGATTTTTAGCTTCGATGTCCGCTAGATTAGAAATGTAAGTTTAATGTAGGATCTCACACACACACCCAAACACTAGATTAGAAATGTGAGTTTAATGTAGGATCACACACACACACACACACAATTCAATTTGATTTCTAGCCTCGATGTCCACTAGATTAGAAATGTAAGTTTAATGTAGGATCGCGCGCGCGCGCGCTCACACACACGCATAAACAATTTTATTTATTTTCTAGTCTTGATGTCCGCTAGATTAGAAATGTAAGTTTAATATAAGATCTCACACACACAGTTCTATTTGATTTCTAGCCTTATGTCCACTAGATTAGAAATGTAAGTTTAATGTTGGATCATGCGCGCGCGCACACACACAAAAACGAAATTCTATTTGATTTCTAGCCTCGATGTCCGCTAGATTATAAATGTAAGTTTAATGTAGGATCTCTCTCTCTCTCTCACACACACACACACACACACACACACACACACACACACTTACACACACACACACCGACTCACACTAGATTAGAAATGTAATTTTAATGTAGGATCACACACACACGCTAGATTAGAAATGTAAGTTTAATGTTCTATTTGATTTTTAGGTTGGATTTCAAACACAAGCGCGGGCGCTCACACACACAATTCTATTTGATTTCCAGCCTCGATGTCCGCTAGACTATAAATGTAAGTTTAATGTAGGTTCTCACACACCACACGCGCGCGCGCATACACACACACACCCCCCCCCACACTGATTACGGAGAATGCTAGATTGTGGATTAGTTTTCCAGAAAAAAGCGTATACTGTTAAACACCGATAGCAATGCTATTTAAGATAAAGAGTTGAGCCAATTCAGATAATGGACCTAGCATTCCTCAATTGCTTCATCAAGTAAGGCCTTTTAAATCATCTTTTAAATCATTTGTTTATGCCTATTTGACCTTGACATTGGTAATATTATGCTTTTTCTTATATTGGTAATGGGAATGATGAGAGTTCAAGTTCTCTAAAACATGGGGCACTGCAGCAATTGATTAAAGCTTTTTTGGGCAATGACCATTCCATGAAGACCAAGGTTAGATTTTCATTTTCTTTATTGTGTCAGTATATGTAAATCTCAAACAAATATCTTATTAGGTAATAAGTACGAATAGACCAATGTTGGTTGTATGGATGCTGATTAAAAGTTTGATAAGATAAAGGTTTTAGAATATTTGTATATACAAAGGTAACCATTTTTCTTTTTTAAATTGTTGTTTATTGCTTCTTGTATTGCCCTATGTTGAGTTTTGGGGGGATATTTATATATATATATATATATTTTGATTTGTGAATCCTTTATGTTAGAATGTTTGTTAATTCTGTACATGTTCACTAGTTGAATTGAAAGACAACCAAACATGTGTGTTTTTCGTACATATTGAGTCTCTTAAGATAGTTTTGATGGTTCTGTTGTTTTTTCTTCTCATGAATAACCACTTTGGAATATAATTTTGATTGTTTTTGAGAGGACAGGCCTGTAAATCCACGATTTCAAGATTGCTAATTACTTGTTTTTGTTTCATTTACTTTTGATATATTTTGCAGCTTGGACTTCATATTAATTGCAAATGTTGTGTTTATTCTGTAAACTTAATTGCAAACTGTGATAGATGATGATATCAAGCCATGAGAAAATATGTTTGCATTTTACTTAATAGACTTAAACTTCATCCTGTGATGACTCAATCGACTGATTGCTTCTTTATGCTTTTTAATCTGTTATTGTTGTTTTATTCTTTTACAAATTTTATCAGAACAACCCCTTCTAATCAAGATTTTAAGAACTAGAAAAATGTTGAATCTTGTTGGAAGAAATCCATTGTACAGTTTAGGAATTTTGTGCTTATTTTCTCTCATCTCATTCAATATTGAATTGAAATAATTGTCAAGTGGTGACAAGCCTTGTTGCTTGGAGTTCAACTCAGTCGACTTATTTAGGAGCAGGTTCGTCACTTATTTTGATATCAACCATACATTTGTTTTATTATCTTGAACTAAAGTTATCATTTATG
Source organism: Dioscorea zingiberensis (assembly GCA_026586065.1). NCBI lineage: Eukaryota > Viridiplantae > Streptophyta > Magnoliopsida > Dioscoreales > Dioscoreaceae > Dioscorea > Dioscorea zingiberensis. Next base: position 73,652,214 of record CM048819.1, on the reverse strand, counting down.
CTTTTTATATTCAAATTTTGTTTTAAAGTTTATGTTATACTACCATGGATACTGGGTGATTTTGGAATTGTGTAAAAAGATAACCATTGAATTGCCAAAAATAGAATTGTGTGCAAGTTAGTGTTTTTTTTACTACGATATTAGAGAGTATTTTGGTTTGTTCTTTGTATGTACTTTGTGTGATTGTAAAACCAATGAGGTTCTTTTTTCCTTCCTTTTCTACCATATTGCCATTTTATCATTATTTTTATATTATTTTCTGTGCCATTAAGCAAAACTATTTGTTATAGTTCAAGTACTATATGTTTGCATCCTTAAGAAACCCAAGCTAGAAAACGGATTCTCATTGGATCTATGTTTGTCATGTAAGTTTGTGTTGTTTCTTTCTCCATCCTCATTGTTGCATTTTTGGGTTATCTTTTCCATTCTTGATCATTTAGGATTATTTTATAATTATATTATTTTAATTGAATTTGATATTATAAGAAATATGAATTTATTATCAATTAAGTTCTTTATTGGCTTATGTATGTACCACCTACAATTGTCAATTTTATTTTTTATACTTTATAGTGCCAAGATCTGCTTAATTAATAAGCATTAGGTAACACATATGGCTTATTTTCACATACATATTGTTTTTTCTTTTAATATTTTTTTTTTCCAGAAGTGCTTCATAGCTGCTGTATAGTTAGTTATTTATTTATTTTTATAGCTTAAGGTGTTGTAGTGAAATGACCTTATATTTAGGATTTATAGCGGAGAAGAAAGTAGGAGCTATCTTTCTGACTTGGAAATAAATGAAAAGCAGCACAAAGAACTTAATATTGTCAAACATTCAATGTTCACATCAACATGCTAAATAAAATGTAATCACCGTGATGCGCTTTTATTGGTTTTGATGATGATGTTTTGTTAATATAATGAAAGCTGAACCCTTCATGTGGTTTGGTTGATGGTTTGTTTGTTTAAGAATTTGTTTGATTTTTTCTCTTGTTAAATTTTAGGAATCTAATAAAATATTCACTTTATGAAGATGTAATGTATCATTTCATGTTTTAATTGAAGTAGATCAAAACAAGAAGTTCTTTATTAAGTTATACAACAATTTTATTTTTTATATTCTACAATTGTTACAGCTCAAGTGGTTTAGGGGTTTGGTGACCACTTCTTTTATTTTTGGCAATTGATTTTTAGTTCTTTTCGTGAAATGTCTATTGGTTGTATCTCAATGCATCATTATATCAGTGAATCTCAAGAGATTTTTTATTTGTTTTATTATGTTTCTTTTATTAAATTCTTGGGAGTTGAGAGTCCTTCAATGACTCTTCATCTAGACATGAGTAGACTATGAAACACCGATGGGCATAAGGCTCTCGGAAACATGGATGGCAATGCTATTGAAGATAGCATTCCTCAAGTGCTTCATAATTTAAATCATCTTCTTATGCCTATTTGACCCTGACATTTGATAATATTATGTTTTTCGTCTAGATTTGTAATGGGAACGATGAGAGTTCAAGTTTATGAAACATGGGGCACTGCAACAATTGATTAAAGCTTATTTCGGCAATGACCATTCCCTCTGGACTAAGGTTAGATTTTCACTTTCTTTACTGTGTCACCATGTAAGTCGGAAACAGATATCTTATTAGGGAATTTGTATGAATAAACCAATGTCACTCCTCATATGGTTGTATAAATGCCGAGTAAAAGTTTGATAAGTTAAAGGTTTTAAAATATTTGTATATACATGAGTTCAAATTATTCCAGTCTTAAATTAATAGGTAAAGTTGATGCATGCAGACAAGAGGAAGTGGGAGAAGCACTAGAAGAATAAATGAAGGCAAAAAGAAAAGATCTGAGGATAATAATTCTGAGGCACTACTCAAGAAATCTAAGCTTGAAATTCAAGTTCTTCATCATTAGTCAAGGTATTAATCTGCCTTTATTGTATTGACCCTTCTCGACTCCTCTCCTTTGGGTGATTGCCGAGCCAGTCCCACAACGAGGGAGGCTCTGAGCGGGACCGCAAGAGCGAACAGTGGGACGGTGATGGAGATGTGGTGCAGCTATAGGACCTGGAATGGTGGAGCACCAGGGCCGAAGGAGAGGGCGTCCTAGGTGATGGCTGTTGTCGAGGATCTTTGATGGAGGTGGACGTGTGGGAAAACCGGTGGCTGGAGGGATCGCAGCGCAAGTTCTTGCTGCTGGTGAGACCCATTCCGTGCAGGAGGCGGCGGTGGCGCTCCTGGATGGACATGGGCTCTGACATCTAGATCCCGTAGTCGAAGTCTCGACCTCGGTCATCTTCGCCGTCCGCCTTGTCTGACACCGCTATTCAAGGAGTTGATCAATTGTGCGATCTTAGGACTGGGGATCCCCGGTGGCTTGATTGGGGGATCACCGGCGCCTGCGGCGTTGAGCCCCTGGCCTTTGATGAGTTCAGTGGCTGGGATGGATGAGAAGTGGCGAAAACAGCAGATCATGGAGCTGGAAGTGTACGCAAAAAGGATGGAGCTTGTGAACGAGCAGATAGAGACAAGGCTCGCAGAGCTCAAATCCAATGGAGGGAGCTGAAGATATCTCTGAAAGGTTCTGTTTTCCGGAAAACTCCATTACTGAGAAATTATTGTTTAGAAAAAAAAAAATTTCTTTTCTTTTCTTTTCTTTTTCATTGATAGTGTTTATTGATCATATAGTTTGGATGATCTTTATGTTTTTTTTTTTCCATCTGTAAATACTTGCATGTTATACTGTGGTTTAGGTTGGAAAGTTTGGACTTTTGGTGGAAATCTCTGGTGTTTGATCTGATTTCTTTGGAATGCTTTACTGTGGTTTGTGTTTGGAAATTATTAAAGCAAAACAGTGGGAAAGATTTTTTTTTTTTTCCTTGAACATAGCATTGATGATTGTTCTGCCTTAAACTTTGATGGAAGATAAGATTTTTCCATTTTTTATTCCTTGGAATAGTTTGAAGAATTGTTCTTGTTGACTGGATTTGTTGGATGCATAAGAAGAGTTTTTTTTTTTTTTTTTTAACATTTAGAGTATATCGTATGTGATTTGTGCGTCTTTTCTTTTAGTGTTCCCTAATCATATTAAGATCTCGGTTTTCTTTCATAAAACTTAAATTTGATCAGTCAACTCCTCCATAAAGTTGAGATTTGCTTTATACATAAAAAATCTTGTTTTAGAGTTTATTCAAGACCACTTCTCCGAGTATTTGTAAAACTCAATCGGTAAAACCAAATATTGAAAAACAGATTCTCCTTAAGCATCTATCACGGCTACATTATGTGGTGTGTTAGTCTTAGTCACTTGAAGGTTACCAGTTTTCTCTAAGGTTATTATTATAGAATGAACATTGCATAATTCTTTTTAGATGTGGCCAACATAAAGGAGTATTGCCATGGTATACTTTTACTTTCCACTGAAAAAGTGGGATACATCATCTGTTAATACTATCTTTTATTATTTTTATTGTTTATTTTTTATATCTCTCATATTTATGTTCATTTCATTGCACTGAGTGCAATACATTCCTCCAATTGTGACACATAGGGTTCAGTGTTAAGCATATTCATTCAACCCAATGTGTTTTGTTAAAATCCAGACAATATCATTATGATTTAGTTTTGAAGTTGTTTAAGAATGAATGGATCTCTATGCTAATTGCAATATTTTATTGCTCTTTCTAACTTTCTTTTCCATATATTTCATAATTATCATTGCTTGGACACACATGTCTGTCTGGACATATCTATAGGCAGGTGCCCAGTCAACCTTCCCAGATGCATAACTTTGGAGGACATAGCCTGGATCCTGATCTATCTGCCAAATGTAGAAGCGTGTATGACCAAGTGAAAGGCTAGCCTATTGATAAGTAACAGTTTCATATCTTTTGCATCTTCCAATCATCTCCCAAATAACTGAAAAGCGCATAGTTTTGAAATTTACAAACACACTCAAGTCTACTATTTTACCTCCGAGAAATCTATTGCTAGTCCTGTTCAAATAACCTGATGCAACAATGCTCGAAATCATTATTAATACTCTAACTCCCAATGACAATTCACGTTTCTAACCATTGGTTGGTATTTAAGGTTATATGGAAATGAGGATTCTACTGCCATTGCTTTGTCAACCCCATGTCCTATTCAACAAAACATGGCTTGAGCAAGCAGTGGTTTTTATGCCCTGTACTCCATAACATTCATTGTGCAGAACTCCCACATAGTGTCAATTGAAACTATTTGATCCCTGGATGTGTATATATATATATTTTCATTTCAGTCTTGTTGAGATTTTTCTTTATTTGTTCACTCAGTCATGAATTCAATCTGGGCCCCAGGCTTATGCTTTTTAAGTACTTCATGATAGCATGACTTTTATGTTGTCTTCTTATAGGCTTCTAATGTAACACCGAAATGAGCCGAGAATTTGATTTTGCATAATGGTTTATTGGACTTACATGACACTTATTGTTCTACTATATATGTCATGCTTGGAAATGTTTGTTGTTGCCCTATTCTTTGGTAGTTCATGCATAATGATCAGTCTCACCACATCATTTTCTTTATTGATTTATCATGAAGCCAAACATATTTTTATGTGCATAGGTACAAAGGCCTGGAATAGAACCGATAATCAACCGTGATCTGGGATTGTTTACAATTTCTTACTTTACAATGACATTGTTAATGAATTTTTCGTAAAAGCCAAGTCTTTGTAATTCCCAAGTTCAATTTAGACTCTTTACGCTTGGTTTCATTCTTTGCAACTCTTTTAGCCCTCTTTCCAAGAAAATTTTCTGATGTCCAGTTATTAGAAAATAGTGTTGCAGGAATTAAACCAACTTCAGACTATGATTTCATTTTTGCTGTGCTGTTTTTACAAATGCTTTTGATCCATGATTTTGGATGCACTTTATGTCTAACCTATTGTTCCGTTTTACAGGTGCCATATTTACCAGGCTTGAGTATGCTGCACATTTTTAAAAATCTCTCTCTAGGTACTTCTTTACTTGATGACTTTATGTTCTATGAAGAGCGGTAGAAAATTATGGAGGAAGAGAGATCAAGGCTACCTCGCAGAGGCTACACATTGTCATCATCTATTCCATCCCACGGGCCAAGTGATTCTGTTTACCTTGGGCCCGTGATTTTTGAGAACCAACTTATCGGTGCAATTGATGCAGATGTAGATGAATTGCATGGTGCAGTCGAACATGAATCCCATGAATCCCATTATGATGGAAAACAACAAAATGGTACTGTTGATCTTCCTGAAAAATTTTCAAAAGTTGGATCTTGCAACTATTCAGACATCAAAAGAAGGTGGAGAACAACCAAGTGTTTTTGTTAAAGATAATAGAGTGGTACTGGACGGTGCAATCAAGCAGCTTTCAGAAGTGGATGCAAGAGAGCCTATTTTGCCCACAGATAATTCTCCAAAATCTGATGAAAAGTCAACTGAACTTGGTGATCCAAAGAAGCCAATCTCCCCAAAAGTTAATTTCAGAGTTGACAAAAAGGATAGAGGTCCTGAGCCAGGAAGCACCAACTGTATGGAATCTGCCTTACACATTGGCTCTCATCCCTTTTATTCCAAGGGAGGTAAAACTAATTCCTCCTATGTCTCCCCCATGAACTTTCTCTCCCTCTCATTGAGTGAATTAGGGTTTCTACAATTTCCTCCCTTCTTTCTGGTAGCTTTCTTATCCAACCTGTCTCTTTATACGTTTATGCATCAATTTGTTGTAGTTTTTTTATTGGGTACTTTGTTAATGTGAGATTTTTGGGTCTTTGTTGTATGTGTTCATTGGATTGGATCTGGTTGACCTTTTATGTTGCTTGTTTTGGTGTTAAAAATATTGGATGTGTCATTGCATATTATACTTTTAGGGTTTTCCTTTTGCTGTTATGCGGTTGACTATACAATTGTTAAACAATTACATTTTTTTAATCCTTTATTATAGACGGTGTCAAGAGTTCTTTTATATGCATATGATGTGAAGAGTTTACTTGTAAGTTATTTAAAACACTCAAGTATTGCATAAATTCTTGTGGATTGCTTTGTAGTTGCAGCAGTGTTTGTATGGAGATGTACAAGGGGTCTGATCGATTGATGACTGAGACATGCATGGTAAGAGCATTTTATTTTGATTATGTTATATTGCAATTGTTGTTTGTCTTTTTATTGTCACATAAATCAAGTGGATTGAATTCCTTTGGAAGTACAATGGATGGAAAATTGGAATTGTGATGTAACCATACGATTTGTTAATCATAGCCTGGAGCTGATAGTTTAATGCCTGCATTGTAGCTAAATATTATTCTTTCTGGGTTTCAGATGCCTGGTACTGGATTGAACCCACAACTTGCATCAACCCCACCTCTTTAAGATATCAATTACATGGGTAATGAAACATCACCAGAGTTAGTTCTTGACCAGGACCTATATTATTATCCCGCTGCTGGCAACTATTATGGGTACCACTCTACAGGTATTAACACCTCTTACTCTACTGTTACAATATGTATATATCTTTATATTTATGTGTATATATGTGTATGTGGCTATGTTTGTGTGATGATGAAGGTAGGAGTGTACTTGTGTTTGTGCAGGATTTGAATCACCTAGTGAACTGGATGGCCACCATATGTTTTTTTGGGTTAGATGGTCAAGATCTTCAGACAGTGAGGATAAATATTTGATTTGATACAGTATTCAAATGTCACATGCTTCTGTCCTATGGTATTCTTGATATCTGCCTTCGTATTCTGGTCCAGGTTTTGCAAACTGATGGCACTGTCTCATCATCCCTTCTTTCTGCTAGTTGATCCTGGATTTGTCCAAATTGTGCTTGCACTGCTCTGATACATCTCATAACTATGAACTTTCAAAGCTAGTTGATCCTTGCTTTTGGTTGTGTCTGTGAGCATACTTTTTGTTGATCTAAGTATGTGTTGAATGATGTGCATAGAGGTGAAGTTTTTCTAATGAGAGAATGTTCCTGTTTGAAGATGCGATTGTCTACTTTTTATAATGATCTAACTAAATTGGTGAAGGTCATGGTCTCACTTATTTTCACAATGAGTTCAGTTCTTCCTATTAATTGCAAATGTTGTGTTTATTCTGTAAACTTAATTGCAAACTGAGATAGATGATGAAATCAAGCCATGTAAAAGTATGTTTGCATTTTACTTCATGGAGTTAAACTTCATCCTCTGATGACTCAAATGTGATGAAGCATGGTATACCTAAGTAGAGAGGCTGTGGTGAGTAGTGTCAGTAGTTTCATGACTGAGTAATTTATTTACTGATAATTTATTTACCTACACTATTCTGATAATTACATAAACATTATTTACTGCCACGAGTACTTAACCCTTCCATAAACATTAGGTATCCGGTGTGTATAGCCATGGAGATTTGAACCTTTCAAAACTACCTGGTTTATAGGTGCATGTTTAGAGGATTTTTGCTGAGAATTACAATGTGGACAGGCTTATGTTTTTTGGGTACTGGGGGCTCCTATTGAACTCATAATTCCAAAGCTTCATCCTGTTTCCCCATCCAATTTTTATATTAAGTTGTTAACCTACTTTTGCCAATGTAGTTTTTTCCTTCTTGAATACTTATTGGTGATTTCTTGGTTTTGGTTAAGCTATGGTAGCTAATTTGCTGCCATATTTTTCTCATAGCAAAGGAGGGAAATAAATATGATAGTGTTTTTAATAATATATTAATATGTGGAATTTGGATTCTACACAAGTCTTTTTGTACCTTTCTTTGAATATGTATTGTTTATTTTTAGTTATTTTGGTGTATCTCTCCATGAGAATTGCTGACTGTGGTCTATGTAATGGTCTGGAGAATCAGGAGACAGGAGCCTCTTGTTTAAATTTGATGCATAAGCTTCTTTCCTTCTTATATGCTTATTGTTGTGTTGATTTATTTACATGTATGTTGACATCATGATCAAACCCATCTTTTCCTTAGACGCAGACAGATGATTCATAGGATATGTGTCCATTTCTATCTTTTTATGTCAATTATACCCATCTTTTCCTTATACAGCCTATCCATTCTTTTTCTACTAATGCAGGAAATTCTGCAATCTCAAGGAAGGCTTCTAAGGAAGATGAGGTGTATCCTGTCTTCTTTAAAGTCTCATCACCTCTTGTTGATTCACGACATAAAATGGTATACAAAGTGAAAAATTGCATAACAAACATTGATCCAGAGAAGAAGGAATAAAAGGAGCAAGTAAACAAGATTTCCATTTTCTTAGTCCATGCATTAATATATGATTAATGTTTCTATTGGTTTGAAGCTTTATTAGATAGGGATTTTCCACTCTGCTTTAATAGCAGTCCATTTTTGAAAATATTTTGAACCGTAGTGTTTTTTTTTTAATAAAATAATAAAAAATACCATTATCTTCAGTTTTGGAATGAAAAAAATTGAAAGATATATGTCATTATTATTTATCTTTTAAAATTTTTTTACTTAAAAAATGAAATTAGGGTTGATCTAACCCAATTGATTATTGTTGGGTTCTTGGAGCTCTATTACTTATTTTTTTAAATCTTAAGTTTGCAATTTTACCACAGGGTTTGGGGTTTATCTAGACTTGAAAAAGGTTGAAGCTTGTTGGAGGAAATGCATTTTATGGTTTATGATTTTTGTGCTTTAAAGTTGATAGTTTGCTTTTTATATTGTAAACCACCATGGATACCTACGAGGTGATTTTACAAGTTGGTGTTTTTTTTACTATATTAAGGAATTTTTTTGTTTGTTCTTTGTGTATCCTCTTTGTGCGATTATAAAACCAATGAAGTTATTTTTTTCTTCCGTTTCCACCATATGCACATTTTATCATTGTTTTTTTATATTATTTTCCGCGTCATTAAGCAAAACTATTTGTTAAGGTTCAAGTAATCTTTGCTTATGCTTGTATCCTTGAGAAACCCAAGCTAGAAAATGGATTCTCGGTGGATCTATGTTGGTCATGTAAGTTTCTGTGGGTTCTTTCTCCTTCTCATTGTTGCATTTTTTGGGTTATCTTTAATATTGCATTTGATGCCATCGTAAATTTAAATGTTTTGTAGTTGGTTTTGTTCCTATTGTAGCAATAGTTGCATTACTCCATCATGCATCTGCCTATATTTGTGCTCCCTGCCTCTCCGTAGGTTTTTTTTTTATTAAATGTAAACTAGGGTATTCTACTGTTATTTTGTTTACTGTTTTGCTTTTTGAAGTTACCATCCTGTGATATGGGTTACCTCTCTCTGATCACTTATAGTACCCCAAACATCTAACGTTTTTTCTTTTGTTTTGTATTTATATATGAGCTGTTAGATTTTTTTAAAAATAACCAACATTTCCATTATTGATCATTTAGGATTATTTTGTACTTATATTACTTTAATTGACTTTGGTATTACTAGAAGTATGAATTTATAATCTGACTCTATATATCCAAACAAATCAAGTTCTGTATTAGCTTATGTATGTACCACCTACAATTGTAAATTTTATTTTTTATGCTTTATAGTGGCAAAGTTTAGGAACTTTACAAATATTAGGTATATGTGCTTCTATGGATTTTCATCAAAACGATTATACCACTCAATATTTTCATCAAAACTTTGAGCGTAGTTCTGAAAGTGAGGTTGTTGGTCCCAAAAGCAAAGATATAAAATACTACACAAACATCATTCTGGAGAATGCTGGATGTGGAGTAGCTATCCATAAAAAGCTGATACTGTTAAACACTGATAGCAATGTTATTCAAGATACAGAGCTCAGCCAAGATAATCTTGCTTCTGTGAACACTCAGCCAATTCAGATAATGGACATAGCATTTTTCAATTGCTTCATCAATATTTGTTGTCAATAATTAATAGTTTGACATTGGGCCTATAAGCCAAGGATTTGGACTTTTAGAGGCATGACTCACGAACCTTGATGTATCCAGCCACAAATTTATACTCTATATGCAAAATAGCAAGCATGCCCATCCTTTGACAGTAGTTAAACTTGATGACTATGAAGTATTTAATCCTTTTAGCACTAGCACATTAGATAACAATTTGTTAATTTTACCTTGCCTCTCGTAGCTATATTGATTTATTAAAATATTTTCTTGTAAACTTAATCATATCTTTCTATCTCCAGTTGCAGCCTTAGCTTACCAAAGTCTTTTGAAAGGGCAACAACAAATAAGGCACACTCTATTATTATTTCACCAACAAAGAATGACAGGTTAGTATGAACTTGCAGATTTTTCTTATATGGAAAAGCTTTAACAGTTAAATGTTCATTTCAGTTTCAGTAATATGCTATCTTGTAGATATCAGATATGTGCAGAATGTTATTTCAATGTGTTCAATGTGTTATGTAGAATGTTATTTCAATGTGTTCTGTTATTTCAATGAAGCACACAACTGTTTATCCAATGTTTTGGCTCAGTATGATCCATTTAAATGTCTTACTGTATGTGCTCAAAGACATTGCTTTCCACATTCATTCTACAGGGGTAAATTATGGAGCTGTAAAATTTTCCCTCTTATTTTTTGTATCCTTTGTTCTAATTCAGGTTGTCGCCCCTTTATTGGTTAGTGATGACGAGAAAACTCTTGTTATATGCATCAATTGTTTAACCAAGGTAATTCTGAAAATTTTATTCTTTTCATGCTAATTTCATTTTTGAAAATTTTTAATCCGCAAATCTTTTAGCATGTATTTTCTGTTTGATGAACAATCGGATTTTGTTGCTCAAGTTCAATTTTTATCTTAAACTCATGGAGGCTATCTTGGAACATAAGGATTTTTGAAATGATATATATGAATTTAAAACTTTTGATTGGAATGGAACTTCAGATGATTTTGGTATTATTGAATAGGCAGATGTTGACTCCATTAGCTACATATCCAGTTGTCTTTTAAGCAAAGCTTGAAGTTGGAGGAAAAAAAGGAGATGGCAAGTCATTAAAAGTTTGACCATATGATTTGGACTGAAAAAGAGCTGTCAAATCTTATGCAGTTTTAGGATCTATTGCAACTTTTGGTTTCTTGCTATTGTGATTGGTATGGTTCACTGAACATATTTTGTTGGGCATTCATCATGTTAACAACTCTATGTTGTTGTACAAAATTTAAATTAGAACCGTCAAATCTTGTGTAAAGTGACATTTTGGTCTTATCAAGAAGACGTCTGATTTAAAACATAGGATATAATTCAACATAAAAGGTGTAGTGATAAATATAACATAGTTTCATATTTGGATTATCTTTAAAGTAACTGGGAAGAGAGATCAACATACCATTTAGAGCGTCACATGTATTGTTTCCACTACTCCCTTCCGGCTTCTCGGCCGCATCCAGTGGCCTTTTAACCACCAATTTCAGCACCATTTGTGGGTATATATACATTCACAATGCCACAATCACTTCCAAGTGGCCTGCATATTACACAAAAGACAAAACACAGCATACTCAGTGTAGAGGAGAAAAATTGCAAGTTGTGGGACGGATCATATAGACTTAAAGATGTTAGACTTATGAAGTGCACCTCTTTATCAACCGCTGGCAACCCCATAGCCACCACTCCAACTCCTCCTCCTGCGACGAGGACAACTCCTTCTCCAACACCACCTCCCTCATGGACGACTCCTCCGCCGGCCTCCTCGGCAACCCCCCGGACAACAACCTTTGGAGCCAAGTGCTACTGTAAGTCTCATGCATGTTGTCTCTATGTTTTTTTTTTTTTTTTTACTACAACTGTTCTTCATATCAATGTTTAGTGGGATAAGAATCTAATCCGATCCAATCTAATATAATAAAAGTGATTTACAAGGTATATATACATACATATCTATATGAAGAATATTATCAAAGTTTTTGGTTCAAAAAGAGAGATTCTGTTCCGTCTTCTTCTTCAGTAATTCATGTTTAGACTTATAATTTTTGTTTTTCTTCTCAGAAACGTTGGAGGAGTTGAGATGCACCACCATCAGAACCATGAGAAACTTCCTTGAAGTTTTATCACCGAAAAGCCTACCGACAGAGATTTTTGAACCCGCTTGTGATTACTTGAAGAAAATGGACAGTAGTTGGGAGATGAACAACTTCAATGGTGGCTTAATGGAGCATGAGAGGTTCACTAATCTCTCTGATCTTGTTAAGAACTGGTCTCCAGGTCCTCCTACCAACTCCAGCTGTTTGATCATCAGATTGCTCCTAATTCACTTGCAAGCAACGTTCCGTTGAATCCAATGACCAATTCTCATATCAAGCATGAGCTTCTTCCAAACAATGGAGTTCTGAACTCAAATTACTTGCCATACATGCATGAGCTCAAGATGGAGAATCAGCATCAAGATCACATCAATGGCTACCAATTTGGTCCAGTTCATCAAGATGTTTATCAGACCTTATCTCATTCAAGCCAGTCCAGTTTAGAACTTCCAAGCAGGTTCTCAAAGGCTCAGATCACTCATCTCATGATGCTAAGAATTCATCCTCTGTAAGTCTTGTTAGAATTTAATTCACTTTATACTTTTAACACAACTTTATTGTTCTTTAGTTAATAGGTAAAGTTCATGCATGCAGACGAGAGGAAGTGGGAGAAGCACTGGAAGAACAAATGTAGGCAAAAAGAAAAGATCTGAGGATAATAATTCTGAGGCACTACTCAAGAAATTTAAGCTTGAAAGTTCAAGTTCTTCATCATTAGTCAGGGTATTACCAACCTTAATTTTCAATACATTCAAACTGTTAATCATCCTGTGAAAACAGCTGCACGTGTCTAAAGTAAAGTTTGCAGAAAGAATCAGCGCGCTCCAACAAACCGTTTCACCTTTCAGAAAGGTAATTAAAAAACAAAGTTTTCTTTTCATTTATCACCTACAAAATTACTGATTCTCTGCTTAATTCGGCAGACCCATACTGCATCAGTACTAATGGAAGCGATTAACTACATCCGATTTCTAGAAGAACAAGTACAGGTAAATGAGATATATCAATCATTCTAACAATATTACAAATTGGAGCTGAGTTTTATATTGATATTGATGATTCTATTCATGCAGTTGCTAAGTGATCCATACATGAAGCTGAATGGAAACTTGGTATGCAGAAACTATTATTTAAGTGGTTGACAGGAGATAAATTATTTAATGGGAAAATAATTGAAGATTATATGAATGGTTTGAATTCAGGAACAAAATTTTAAATTTTGCCTATGCAAAGAGAACCTCCACACTTGTTCAGATGGATTTTAGATATAAGTTATCATCTTGGCTTGTAATGGTTGTTCAACTTAGAGAATTTGAGTTTTGAATAACTGAGGCTGAGGTTCTATTTTACTGATTTGTGTTTTTTTTTTCACTTTTCTAACTTAAACCCATATGTTGAATATTTTTTAGTTTTTTTCTTTTCTGTTTTCCAGTCTTTTGCCATTAAATCTTAAATTTACAATCTTAAATTTTAAAGATCTGAATTAATAACAAGGTTATAGAGTTACATATGCTGGAGTTGAGTCCTTTTTGTTAAGGCAATTCATATCACGCGTATTAAATCTTTAGTTTCCACATCTCGTTTCTTCATGTTTCTAGTCTGCCTTGTTCCTTAAATAAGTTGTTTCAATTTCTAGACACTGAGCATCATGCCTGTATTTATTTTTGTACCAATGAAGGTTGAATTTGAATCTCCAAATCCTCCAACTCATGATTAAAACTTTGTATGTGCATTGGTTTCTTTTTTAGTACAATATAATATAGTGGTTGAATGCCATAGGTGGTAATATAACAGGAGCACATCTTGTGATGTGTGTTTGAAAGGCGTGTGGAAAATTTTTATTTAAACAAAAGGCTTTAGTTTTTAGATGCATGGATTTAGTTTTCTAATGTTTTTAGGGGGTTACTGAAAAAAAGGTTTGGATTTGAAGGGCTTTTATCAATTTTAGTGGTGTCTTGGATGCTGTTTACTTTGCAAATAAGGAGATCTGTCCATGCTCTGTGCGAAATGCCTTCTTTTATTTGGTCCATGTTCTAGTGTGGTTTGCTATGTTACAGCCATCACTTCTCTAGAGATGTTTGAGTTACAAGATACAGGCAAAGAGAAAAAGGAGGTTTCATGCTTATTCCATTCTTGGATTTTTCCTTCTGAAATCAAACAAATGTTCTTGTTTAAAATATTTTTCTAATTGGCTTATTTGTTATAGTATACCACATCCTGCATTTATATCCTTTTCTTTCTTTAGAAAATTTACATCCTCTGATGTCAGCTGCATAAACTTTTGAATAATCACCAACCCTTCAATATTGATCTAACTACTTTAAATGGGAAAAAAGTTGGGAATTATCCTTTTTTGGCAGTTCTACTAATCACTGCCAATTTATGGGCGTTGCACACATAATATGCCATTTATGGAAGTATCTTAAAATATAGTATGTTATATTAACAGAAATATGTTAATTTTTCAGCCTTGCCGGTAGCTCTGTTGGATAAGGTCCTGCCACTTGTCTTCTGGTTTTCATAGTGCAAAAGGATATGCTCACTTTATTCGCTTCTCTGTTTTAATACTGGAAACCTGTTGTATTATTATACACTACCCTTTGCATATTGCTAATTTATTTATTCATAAGAATTTTGATTTATAATTTCAATAACCTGATGGAGTCCTTTTGAATATGTAGGGTCCGAATAAGTGTTTCATTCCCTGGGAATGTGAATGGTGAAGTACAACTGCAAAATTTATTTCCGCTTTATGTTCTGTTGGCTAAACCCGATTCTGATACTAATGTCTTGGAGGTATGATATGCATCTAGTCTATATGTTTCTTCTTTATATTTCAGGAAGGTAAATTCTCAGGTTGTACCACATGGCTTATCATTATGTCTTTGAAAGATGATTTTGCAATTGGGTTTTGTTATGCGCCCAAGAATTTTGTGTCTAGATCTGAGCTGACTTATACGTGGTTATAGAATCACTCTTTTCATTTGTGTAAGATTTAATGTGATAAGGATAAGTTTGGAGAGGCACGTGGAATCAACCCAGCTGGACACGTGGAAGAATCCGAGCCCTCGGTGCTATTTGCCTTGGTAGCAGACCTCCTTTGGGATTCAAGGACCACCTCCTCGGGATTCGAAGACTACCTCCTTGGGACCTTAAAGTGATTCTTCCACAAGCGCCCAAGCTCCTCGTCCTGAGCCCATCTCCTCGCTACCAAAGTGCTCACCACCGAAGGGATCCAAAGCGATCGCCGAAAAGCCTTGAATCCTTCTAGAAGAACAAACAACTGGATAGGCATCCGAATGAGGCACGCATGAAGCCTATAAATAGCTGATGCCTCCACCTACCAAACGGATTTTTTCCGATTGGACACTCCAAATCTCTCTTTTTCTCTCAACTCCTTTTCCCTCTCATGTACTCAAAAGAGCATCGATAATGGATTTCTTTCTCCCAAATGGGAAGCCCGTGGTTTTTCTCCTCCGATTTGTGGGGTTTCCACATAAAATCTTGGTGTTTATTCCTTTGGTTTGTTTTTTCTTGATTTTTCTTGAGTTTTCCCCAAAAAAACCTCTTACAAATTCAAATGTTGGCCAAATTTGGGGATCTTTCCTAAATTTGAGTTAACATTTTGGCGCCATCCGCGGGGACCCGATCAAGAAATCATGGCAACTACAAGAAGATCAAAAGCGAGCCGGCCGTGAGGCAGGATGAAGACCACCCTTACATCATGCCATTTGTGGTGGCGATGCCCGCCCCTACCAAGGCGATTCCCCCAGCTCTAGTCGATATGCATCCAGTCATAGCGAATGTCCCTCCAGCAATGCCTGTCATAGCGGATTCCCTCGGATTGAAGAACGTTGGAGCAACGTTTCAAAGACTGGTGAACAAAGTCTTTAAAAAGCAAATTGGGAGGAATATCGAAGTCTATGTGGACGATATCCTGGTTAAGAGTGCCAAAGCCGAACACCATGTTTCCGACCTCCCAGAGACTTTCGAGGCGTTGCGGACCCACGACATGAGTCTTAACCCAAGCAAGTGCGCCTTTGGCGTCCGATCTGGCAAATTCCTCGGCTTCATGATTATACAGAGAGGAATCAAGGCCAATCCGGAGCAGATCCGAGCTATCATGGAGACTAGACCCCCAAGGAGTATTAAGGAGATACAACGCCTTAATGGGAGGCTAGCCGCGCTCGGGAGATTCATCTCAAGGTCCAGGGAGAAGAACCTCCCCTTCTTAGAGCTTCTTTAAAGTGCACCAAAGTTGCGAAAATGGGCTCGACCTGGAGTGGGAGTATTTACAAGGCCCACCATTTCGGTGAAGGATTATCTGCAATCACCCACCCTTCTTGCTAAACCGAAGCCAGGGGAAGAGCTTTATATCTATCTTGCTGTTACAGACTTAGTAATTAGTTCGGTTCTCACAAAAGAAGAGGGTGGGGTGCAGAAACCAGTCTACTACATCAGCAAAGTGCATTCAGACACCGAATCAAGATACCTTCCGCTCGAGAAACTTGTGTTTACTCTAGTTGTCTCAGCCCGGAAGCTTCGCCCGTATTTTCAATCATATAAAATCAAGGTACTCACTGATCAACCGCTGAAGCAGGTATTTCACCAACCAGATACTTCGGGACGCCTAACAAAGTGGGTCATTGGGCTTGGGGAATATGATATCAGCTATGCGTCTCGCACAACTATTAAAGCGCACGTATTAGCATATTTCATTGCCGAACTCATTGTTACAAATGCCGAGGAGCCTATGGCCATGGACCATTTAGGAATGCAGAACACTTCCCATTCCCAGTGGGTCCTGCATTCCAATGGTTCGGCAATGCTGAAAGCTCTAGAGCAGGTGTAGTCCTCTGATCACCATCTGGCTGGAGTACCTCAACGGTTCTAAAGTTTAGCTTTAAAGCTACTAATAATGAAGCCGAATACGAGGCAATAATAGCAGGGCTGCAGCTTGCTCGAGGCCTCGGAGTTCAGGACCTGCAGGCCAATACCGACTCACAGTTAGCAGTAGGCCACATGTCCAAAGAGTTCGAGGCGCGAGAGGAAAATGTGGTGAAGTACAAAGCTATGGTACAACGGCTTATGAAGAGCTTCCAGAACATTCACATCAACAAAGTGCCCAGAATCGAGAACCAAGAGGCGGATTTCTTGTCAAAGCTAGCTACATCTGACGGGGATATCAAGCAGCCCATTAATATCTAACATTTGGCAGCAAAGACAATTGAGTGCCGACCCGTCGAGGAGCTGCTTGATATTGAGGAAGAGCCCTGCTAGATGGATCCTATCCTGAGTTACCTCCAAGATGGAACCCTCCCGTCGAACCTTAAGGTATCACTGTTCAGTCCGCCCGCTTTAACATAATAGACGAGCATCTTTATAAACGGTCCTTTTCCCTACCCTTTCTAAAGCTTTTACGGCCCACCGAAGCAAACTACGTTCTACAGGAAATCCACGGAGGTGCGGTAAGAGATCATCTGTGTCAAGGCGCTCAGTCATAAGGTTCTTCGGCAAGGCTATTGCAGGCCAACCCTGTCTAAAGATGCCATTGAGTTTGTCCGGAAGTGTGACATATGTTAAAGAAACTCAAATATCTAGAGGCGACCCGCCGCTCGTCTTACACCCATAGTAAGTACGAGACCGTTTACCCTCTGGGAGTTGATATCCTTGGCCTATTCTCCATAGCGGCTCAGCAGATGAAGTTCCTAATAGTGGCAATTGACTACTTCACTAAGTGGGTGGAAGCGGAACCGTTACCTTCAATCACAGAGAAGGACCGTCGTTCATTTCTGTGGAAATCGGTTATCTGTCGGTTCGGAATTCCTATGGCCTTCATAACGGATAACGGACGCCAGTTCATCAACTCCACATTCAAGGCCTTCTGTGATGAGTATGGAATCGAACATAGGCTTACTTCGGTCACTCACTCTTAGGCGAATGGGCAAGTAGAAGTGACCAACCGAACCTTTCTCCACAGCTTGAAGACCAGGATACTCAGTAATAGGCCCACGTGGGTAGATGAAATTCCGAGGGCTCTATCGGCATACCGAACTGCTACCCGGACACCCACGGGAGAAGCTCCTTTTGCCCTGGCCTTCAGTGTCGAAGCGGTGATCCCACCAGAGATTGGGGTATCAACCCCTCGGACGCAGGTGTTCAACCCAGTGATCAATGAAGAGCGACTCAGAGCCGAACTGGGCCTCTTGGAGGAAAAGAAGGACGCGGCCAACTTTCGAGCGGCTGCCTACCGCTAGAAGGTTAAGCGGTTTTATGATACCAAGGTGAAGGAAATCACCTTTCAAATAGGCGATCTAGTCCTACGGGAGAACAAATTCCATGGCAACAAGAGCAAAACAGGGAAACTAACTCCAAACTGGGAAGGGCCGTACGTCATAAAAGACATTGTAAAGCCAGGTACATACTAGCTTACCAAGTTAGATGGAAAAAGACTAAAGCGTCCATATCATTCCGAGGCGCTCAGGAAATATTACCAGTAAAATTTGATCCTTCTTCAATAACTTGTCTCAAGAAAAACACTCCTCCTCAGAAAATTACTTTGCGCATCGACCGCAAAGTTACAACTTTCCTCCTCGGAAAGCGGTCTCGGCGCATCGATCGTGAGTCCCGCACTCTTTCCCCCGAAATACATCCCCACGTCGTGATCGTGAGGTTATAACTTCCCTCCTCGAGAAAATATATTTGCGCTTCGATCGGAAGGCTATAGCTCACCTCTTCGGAAAAATGGTCTTAGCGCCTCGACCGCGATCCCTTGACTTTCCTCTCTGGAAAAGTGGTATTTGCGCGTCGTTAATCGCAGGCTACAACTTTCCTCTCTGGAAAAGTGGTCTCTGCGTGTTAATCGCGAGGCTATAACTTTCCTCTCCGAGAAGTGACTTTGTGCCTTGATCGCGAGCCTAAAATACCCCTCCTCGGAAAAGCGTCTTCGCGCTATGATCGCAGGACTACAAGTTTCTGTCTCCCAGGGAAATATCCTTGCGCCTCGATCGCGACCCCTCAATCTTCCTCCTTAAGGAATGTCTTCACGGCCCGATCGCGAGGTAATAATTTCCCCTCGGAAAGATTTCTCCAACGCCTTCATCGCGAGATCGTAATCTTCCCTCCTAAAGGAAACATCTCTACCCCCTAAGGCAGCGTTTGGCAAAATGGAATTAGAGATGGAATTGGGCTTGGGTGGAAACTGCTGGACTATTTTTCCCGCCCAATTGATAACCAACATCATTTGAAATAAAGCATTGTTAAAAGGCTAATTAAATGGATTCATTGAAGTGCCACCACCTACACAAAAGACCAAAATAACCCTGATTTGATGTGTTATAATTTTTTGAATGAGGTCTCTTTATCTAATTAATTAATTTAATATAATTCAACTAATATGAGGGATAATGGTCAAATATAACTAATTACATTGATTAACTCTAATTAAATATAATTTATCAAATCTAATTAATTAAATATAACTAGTCAAATATAACTAATTACCATAATTAACTAATTTAACTAATATAATTAATTTAATATAACTAATTAAATATAATTAATTAATTATAACTAATCAAATATAACTAACTACACTGATTAATTAATTAAATAATTAACTTATTCAATATAATTAAATATAACTAATTACATTAATCAAATGCAATTAATTGAATATAAATAATAAAATATAACTAATTACACCGATTAATTAATTTAATATAATTTATTAATTAATTATAACTAATTGAATATAATTAAATCATTAACTTATTAAATATAATTAAATAATTAACTTATTAAATATAAATAATTACATTAATTAAATATAACTAATCAAATATACTAATCAAATAGAATTAATCAAATATAACTAATTAGATATAACTAATTACATTAATTAATGAAAACTAATCAAATATAATGCATTAAATATAACTAACTAAATATAGCTAATTAAATATAACTAATCAAATATAATTAATCAAATATAACTACTTACACTAATTAAAAGTAATCAAATATAATTAATTTAATATAATTAATTAATTAAATAAATATAACTAATAATATGTCAAGCATGCAAAGTAAAAATCTTGGGGGTATTGTAGTAATTATGCCCCCCAGTTTTCAAAAAAAAAAGTAAACTACATAAGAGGGATAGGTTAAGTTTTTCCCTCCAAATTAATTCAAAAAATTTCAAAAACCAATTCCTTTGAAGCTCAATTCCACCTCTAATTCCACTTTGCCAAACGCTGCCTAAGTGTGAACTATTAAACCATTCCTCCGGAAGCAAAACAACACGATGTGGCTCGTTTGGCATTCACCTTCTCACAAAAACTCGTTTGGGTCCAAAAAATTCCATTCACAAAAGGCGACATTACAAATTCAAAAGAAGCAGATGAAAAAGTTTTCATATATGCATTTGGATCTAAGGTTACAAAATAGGAGTGTCAGACACACCCTCGTGGTAAAAAAAAAGGGGAGGGGGGGAGGAAATACAAATATGGTCAAATCACATCAGAGCGGGAGTATCTTCGGGAATGACTAAAGAACATACATGATCCTTTCCTTCCTCAGCTTGGCCATAGCTACCTCACTACCAAAATCCCTAACGCGGCTGCGTTCGGAAGCTGCCTTCCTCGGCCAAAGGCACCTCTTCACCGGTAGGCAATCTCATACGTAACGAACCTCCTCGAGAGTTGTTCCTACAATAATTAAAGGAGTAAGTCACATAATTCCAACAAGGAGAAGAAAAACATCAAGTCCTTACCTCTCTCCGTTTCCGCTTCATCCGAAGAGGATTCCTCTTCTAGGAGTTTTTTGTCATTCTCAACGTTCGGGTCTTCTCCAGCAAGGGTTTTGAGGGCTTTCTTGTACGATATAGTGTTGAAGTCTACAGAAACCGATTTCAACACCTCCTCGGGCACGACCTTCAAGACTAATTCTCAAAGGACCTTGAAGGTCTCTTCGCCACCCTTGAGAAAGCCGGCCCGTACCCTTACCTTTATCTCCGTTAAAAGAAGAGATGGTCTCCAACTCCCATATCCGATCGTAGCAAAGGTTCAGGGTCTCCTGCATGGAAGCCATCTCCTTTAAAGCTTTATCCTTTTCCTCGACAGCAGCTTCTTTTTTTAGTACCTGTCTGGGTAAGGGAGCTATTCTTCTCCTCCAAGTCCTTCAAGAGCTTGTCCTTCTCTTGCTGCAGAAGAGCTATTTCCCATTTCGCCAAATTCAAATCCGAGGAGAACTTCGCGACTTTAGCCTTGGAAGCAGAGAGACTTGTTTCAGCTTGCAGGCACCTATCTTCAAACGATTGTTTGGATAACCTAATCTGCTCCACTCCTTCCTGAAGTCCTTCAACCTCCTCGGAAAGGGTCTTGACACGCCCCTCTAGCCTTAGCTTCTCCTGCAGCAACCTTTGGCACTACGCTGTTGACGAGTTATGGTGTGATTACTGTCCCTTTCTCCTGCGGAAGAGAGAAGTAAGCACGCTTCCTACCGGCCTCCAAAGTGAGATCGAGGTAATCGCAACCGGTGACCCGACTTCGATGTAGATACCTGATGAAGGAGCTCTAAAGAAACGGCCGCCAACACTGGGTCGTGGCATAGGAGGCCATCAAACGGATTGAACCTAATCCTCGAAGTTCTGCAGAGGCACGGACAACCTCTTCCGGGTTCGATTACGGGCCACTTACGTTTCAGCGACGGTTTGCGGTTGGGCGCGCGGTATGCCACCCCTCGGAATGAACCACAACTTGTCGTTGGGGTCCTTCGGAAATAACGACGGTACTTTTCCCCTCTACCTCATTCCGGCAAGACATGTCTAATGTCCTCGATCTCTTGCAGTAGAAAACCACCCGAGTCGAGCGGCTCAGAAGAGATACTTGCAGGGTAAACGCTGTTTTCCACGCGAATCCCTTTTCTTCTTCCAAGGATTGGGGGGTTATCCTCGTTAGAAGGATTTTCTTCTAATGCAGGAGGAACAACAGCGACTTCCTCATCCTCCTCCGGAATAACGACGAGGGGAACCGATTTCTTCCGTACGATGGATTTCTTGGTCCACTTCAGGGCCTTGCGAGGAGGGTC
This sequence comes from Dioscorea zingiberensis, assembly GCA_026586065.1. Lineage (NCBI taxonomy): Eukaryota > Viridiplantae > Streptophyta > Magnoliopsida > Dioscoreales > Dioscoreaceae > Dioscorea > Dioscorea zingiberensis. The sequence continues at coordinate 73,630,095 of CM048819.1, read as the reverse complement.
GCCTTCCCTAGCATCCTCTTTTCCTTCGCCTTGTTCGAATTCTGATCCGGTTACTAGGCGAGGAGCCTCCTCGGATTGTCCCCCCAGCGCCTCGTGGGTCCCTTCCTTCTCGGAAGGAACCTCCTCTCTCACTTGAGGGGGATCGGAAGGCTGGCCACCAGCGTAGCAGCCTTTCTTTTCTTCTTTTCAAGCCTCGCTGCCCTCAACTTCGCTTCATTGGTTCTCACTCCCACCAATAAGATGTTTAAGGCAGACCTCCCTTCTACCGGATTCCCTGCCGAACATAAGGAAACATGTTAAATCGGAAATCTATTAGGCTACGGCTAAGGGGAAAAGTTGAAACAGGCCCTACCCAGGGCAAAATAGAGGTTGCAGGCTTGCAGGATCTTAGTAGTCAAGTACTTATCTTAGGAATATCAGAGCACTCCTTAAGTTTCACATACTCTGATGCCTCCTCGGGCGAAAACTCCTTATCCAGGAGAAGGAGCCTAGGAGAACCCCACTGAGTCCGGACCCCCAAACCCTCTTTACTGGAGACAAAAAAGAACTTTGTCTTCCATCCCTTTATGGAAGAGGGAAACGGGACCGAGGAACCTCCTATTCGGCTAAGCCCCAAAATAATACCAATCGGTGTTCCTCTCCCTACTTAATCCAAAGAAGAGCTTAAACCGAGAAATAGTGGGCTCGATTTTACAATGGGTACAGATAATCACGAAGCCGCAGAGGTATCTCCAAGAGTTTGGAGCTAGTTGAGAAGGACAAACCTCAGATTCCCTAAAAATATCTAAGAAAAATTTGGGGAAGGGGAGCATAAGACCAGCGAGTAATGCATCATAGTAAATCGCAAGTTCACCTTCCTCAGACGGCGAACTCGCGTGCTCAGAGGAAGCTGGAACTCTATATTTCAGGGGAGAAACAACTCTAGTAATCCTATAATCTAAAGCTATTTTATGAATTAATTTGGGCGGAAGAAGATTGGAATAAGCTGAAGAACAAGCCTCTGGTTTCTTAGCAACATCAGGAATGGCCTCAAGGGCTAAAATAGGAGAAGCGACTAACAAGGAAATAAGAGGAGTTGAGGAAGAGGAAGATGCAATACCTAAAGCCATGAACGAAGTCCGGACGAGCACAGAAGGATCTCTAAGCATAAAACGCCAGACAACAAGGAAGATGATGGACTTGGCTCTCTTGAGGAGGAAATCCTCTTTGAAAAATAATTCCAATTGGTGCAAAAGTAATTTAACAACCCTAAAACTCCCCAACAGTCCGGATCCTTTCCTCAATCCGCACGCAATCCTGACCGAACGCGTGGACAAACAAAGGATGGCTCGGATCGGGACGCAGCAAGCAACCCAAGTGGATGCGCTCCACGTGGAGCATTGATGGGATCGACGCAATCATTCTCCCTAGCGGTCCCTGCGAAAAAAGGCGTTGGGGAGGCAAAAGGGCACAAGGCATTTAATGCGTCCCTCCGCCTCGCCTAATGATTAGACCTCTCACCTGCCCACACAAAATACATTCAGATCCTATGAATCTTGTAACGCAAGATTCCTCACAACCGAACCGCTACGCGATGATTCGGAGCCTAGAACCTAAGTATGCACGCCTCACTACCTCGCTTATAGAGATCCCCTCCAGGAGTCCTCGGAATAATTATATTACACTTCCCGAGCCACTTCTTATATGCTTAGCTCGCGCAAGCATACTTGGGGGGTACTGATGATAAGGATAAGTTTGGAAAGGCACGTGGAATCAACCCAGCTCGATACATGGAAGAATCTGAGCCCTCGGTGCTATTTGCCTCGATAGTAAACCTCCTCGGGATTCAAGGACCACCTCCTCGGGATTCAAAGGCTACCTCCTCGGAACCTTGAAGTAATTCCTCCATAAGCGCCCAAGCTCCTCGTCTCGAGCCCATCTCCTCGCTACCAAAGTGCTCACCACCGAAGGATCCGAAGTGGTTGCCGAAGAGCCTTGAATCCTTCTAGAAGAACAACCAACTGGATAGGCATCCGAAGGGGGCACGCATGAAGCCTATAATAGCTGATGTCTCCACCTGCCAAACGGATTTTTTCTGATTGGACACTCCCAGTCTCTCTCTTTCTCTCAACTCTTTTTCCCTCTCATATACTCAAAAAAGCATTGATAGTGGATTTCTTTCTCCTAAATGGGAAGCCTGTGGTTTTTCTCCCCCGATTTGTGGGGTTTCCATGTAAAATCTTGGTGTTCTTTCTTTTGGTTTACTTTTTCTTGATTTTTCTTGAGTTTACCCCAAAAAACCTCTTGCAAATACAAATGTTAGCCAAATATGGGGATCTTTCCTAAATTTGAGTTAACACTGTGACTAATTGCTATTATCCTCTTATCCCTTTTTTTAAATTATGTTTTTATTATTTTATTTAATTCATTATGAATTTGCTTTTCCATATGGATATGTTTCACTCTTGGGTACATTAAACACTATTTGCTAGATAACTGAAAATTTTTATTTTCCCACATGCTGTGGTGCATGAATCTTTATGTTGCATAAGTTTATCAATTGCTGTTGACACATAAGTTCCTGAGTTGTTCAAGTGTTTTCTTCAGATGGCTTACTGGTTTTCTTTTCCTGCCAGCAAAGCTTGAAGGAGATTGCTTTTGGGGCAAGCTGCAGATTGACTCACCTCTGTTCATCACTAGAGAAGTGTGTGAGCTTGAGTTTGGGACAGAGAATTGAGATGCTTTCAACTATCAGCATGCAGACCAGCATTCTCCTGGTATTCTCTACTTGACTGTATCTTACTCCCAGTAAGAGGCCTAGGTGCATGCTCCATCTTTACTAAGTAATACTGATTGAGTATGTATATCTTGTTTTCTCTAAAAACATTTTAATCTTTCTAGGCTACATGATTTGAGCGCCTATACTCATTTCTAAAGTCTTCTCTAATTGCTTTGGTTTCCATCTTATATAAGTCAAAGCTTGGTTTTTAAATGTTACATTTATGTAAATAAAGTTTTATTTTCTTTAGAAGAATAAATTCTTTTGGCAAAACAACAAAAAATTCTGCTAAAGTGAAATTGTTTTGTTTTATATTGCTTTATCTTTTAGGCTTGTCCAACATATGACAAGGGAGTCTTACCAATTATGTTGTCAATTTTCACTTGAAGATAATGATGGATGTCTAAGATAAATGATTGTTAGTGTAATTGTTTTCCCAAAGTTGGTAACGCAACATATAATCTTTCGATGCACTACTGGATGTTAATATGAGCAATATAAGCTCATGACCGAAAGGCCTAAGCAAAATGATCAAATTCATGTAGATAAACACTCCAAATTAAGAAACATGAAAATTCACATATGGAACTTGTCATTGGCTTATTGCATACAATCGCTCAGTAGGAGGTTTCCATATTGGCCTGGTTTAGCTGGAAAATGACTTTTTCCTTCAAATGTTATAAATTATTCAGATATAGCAGCTATGTTGTTCTTATCCCTCAATTACCTCTTCTCCATAGGAGTGGGTGCCTACATTATCACAGATTAGCCAACATGGGGACTATTTTGGAAGCATATTACTAAAATGCCTCCTATTGTCATCTGTTGCAGTCTACTCTTTTGGACCGTGGCAGTTGCCTCTCTTTCCAAGCTCATGCTTCTGATTCCATGGTGAGTTGATAGCTTTACCTTTTGGTTGTGCATATGGTTGTTTTACTAATTTAGAAATTTTACCATACAGACATCACATCAAGTGCAAGTGAGTTTATGTGCACAAGAGATTGGAGCAAGACAAAGGTCCCCTTATGATTCCTACACATACAAAGACGTTCCTGTATCACATCAAGTGCAAGTGAGTTTATGTGCACAAGAGATTGGAGCAAGACAAAGGTCCCCTTATGATTCCTGCACATACAAAGACGTTCCTGTATCTTCATTACCTCATATTATGCGGTGAGAAAAATATTCTCTTTCCTCATTGCTGAACTTGATATGTGCCATTCATTGCACGTGGCTCATTATATAAATCTTCATTAACTATTTTGTTCCTTATTAAATTATCCTGGTCTTGTAATCGAATGTAATTTTTTTTTCAAATCAAAGAGGCCAGACATGTCCATCTTTCAATCTTTATATAGACAAACAAGTTGCCAAATTTCTCTTAAACTCAAACTGTAGGTGATAGCTCTATATGAAAATTAAATCTCTACAACAAAATTGGGATGGATTTAATGACATTGAATACCTAGTTTTAATAATTAAGCTACTGACTGACTACTTGTTACATTGAAATGCATGATATTCAATAAAAAAACATAATTAACAAAAAGAAATCTATATTAATATATTCAATAAAAATATGTTTAATTTATTTTTTAGGAAAAATGAATAGTCATAATCAAACAACTTTTCAACAACCACCCCCATGCTTTCCCCTCAAGTAATGAGTTTAGGGGAAATACCTTTGGCAAATTAAATAAGTTGGATTTTCTCTCAAAATGTTTCCTTTCTAATTACTGACATTCCAGAAGTTGGAAATATCAAACAAGTCCAATGGCATGTCAAATACAAGGAAGCAGAGACATAATATAGAAGTCATGCTCCTATATAGTTCTATTCCAACATAATCCTCTTTTCTTGCTGCAAAGGAAGCAAAATAAATTATCATTTAAATGTAATAGACTCTCTCCTCTTCGTATATGATGTGATGTAAGAGCTTCGACCATCGCTCCTGTGTCCCATTATAATAACTTAAATAGTGCTGCTAGTGGTAGCTGCGACTGGCCGTAGGTGTTGTGAGTCTTCCTTCCCTCGGTCCGTCTTTGAACGGTCCAGCGTCTCGCCTTGGATCAGCCTGTTAGCCATACAAATCCTGGCGGTTGGATCAAAGATTGTACTGGTCAGGCCTTGGCACCTACTCCCAAGGTCACTGCATCCCTTTGAATTTTGAAACCGTCCAAGCCAATTAAATCAAACACTGAGTTAAAAATCCGACCTTGACGAATGTTTGCTTTGTTTCGTTCAAAGCACCTCTTCATGAGGAGACCGCGGGCGGTATCAAAATGCCATATGTGCATGTACATATAACCTATGCGTGCATGAGCGTGTGCACAACACATATAAGGAGCCGACCCACCAGTAGCACAGACAGAAGCAAGCAACAAACAATTCAGCGTGATACATGGCGGCTGGGCTGCATCGTGTCCTGCCCAGATTTGTCACCCCCTGCAGGGTTATCACCCGCGTATGCGACACACCAACACATAGCATAATCACCGAGACGAAGCCAATCAATGTCCGACCTCGGCGGTGTGATGTGTTTATTAACCACCGTGGCATCGACACCAAGAGGACAGTAGCCGGACTGGTGTATGACCGGTTGACCCAACTGAACCTCTATCCTTTCCTGGACAGCCGAACCATGGAACCAGGGGACAAATTGTATGACAGTATCAACTCGGCCATCCTCGATTGTCAGGTCGGAATCGCCATCTTCTCCCCCCGCTACTGTGAATCCTTCTTCTGCCTACACGGAGCTCTGCCATGCTCGTCGAGGCCCATAAGAAGCTCATCCCCATCTTCTTTGACATTAAACCCTCGGGCCTTCATGTTATTGACGATCCCAACCTTTCAACCGAGACAATGAATAGGTTCAACAAGGCTCTTCAAGAAGCCAAGAATACGGTCGGCCTCACGTTCAACTCCCAGAGAGGGTCAGTCTCTCTCTCTCTCTCTCTCTCTCTCTCTCTCTCTTGTACCTCAGCGGATGAAGGCACGACAATAATTAATTATCGCTAAAAGACCATGTTTGGTTGGGGGATAAGCTTCTGAGGTTATTCCCGTGTGATTCCCCCACGTAAAAAGTTTTTCCCGCCAAAATCTTTAACTAAGATTTAAAAATATAACCCACCAATACATAAAGGACACATCACCATCTTATCATTAATAACTTTGGTTTAAAAACTCCCGCCAAAAAGATTTAAAATTTTCAAAACTTATTTCTATCCCCATTGGGGATAACCCTCAACCAAACACAACTAAAGTTTAACTCGTTCTGATCACACCTATGTTTTTGAGATTTATTAGTTTATCATTTGACATTGTCTGCTCCTCGCAGGAATTGGTCTGATCTGGTGACTAAAACCGCTGATATAGTTGTGAGAAGCATAAGTCACGAAAGAGATCATTGAAGAGAAAAAGCACCCATTATTTCATTCTTGTAATTAATTACCTTGCTCTGAGGGATTTATTTTTGACCCATTCTTTTGTAACTACAATAAACAAGCAAATCCCAAAAGCTGATGTTCACATCCTTTCCTTTTTTTTTAGGGAGATTATAAGTTGACATGGATATGTTTGGTAAGACACGTGTCTAAAATAAACTTACAACACACGATCTCCATTATCCCTTTGGTCAAATCCGACCCACTCAGATAGTATCCCCCAGGTCAAATCCGAATTAATCACATGGCGTCACCCATGTCAAATTCGAGCCGACCACTCGAACACCATCACGACCCTTCAAACAATCGATCAAAATCTCCATTTGGATTCCCCTTTTAGCGAAAAGACAAAAGTAGAGCATAAACGTTGGAAAGACAAATAGCCAAAAGAAAAGGTACAGATGAAGATCTCTATCTAAGAAAGATCCGACTTAAAAGATAAAACACCATAATTTGTCCTGACAACAAAAGGGACAGGAGTTAAGGAGTAAGCAGCCCACTTGCCCTACTAGGTTCACTTGTCATGACAAAGGATGAGACTTTTTCCAACCTCCAAGAAGACTAACGCCAGACTCAAATAAAAGCCTATAAATAGGGAAGAAACAAAAGATCCAAAGGTAAGAAATTCTGGACAAAAAAGATCTCTAACTCTTCAAGAAACAAAAAAGACCCGTCTTTAATTTGACCATCAGAGCTAAGTCCGGGCAGAAAAGGCCCACTCAGATTGTTTTTATTTCTCCCTATGCAGATTTTTCTCCCAAACTGGAAGTCCAAGCAACTTATTTTACAGCAAAATCGTGAGCGTTCATACTAATAAATACAAATTCTCAACCGTTGATTCCATCAAGTGCTAATCACAAGAAAAAACCGGATTTCCGACCCAACAGTCAAACCTATGAAGACAATTAAGCAATCGTACTGCAACTGGTTTCACATTTGCATACTGCACTGTTTCGAATTAAATATGATAACCACATTATCAATTACTCAGACTAACCATTTTTGGTTGAAGTAGTACGTAGGAAGGGCTGGAGTGGTAATTTTTTTATAAAAAAAAATAGATAAATCATACTTTATTGAAATTAAAAATAGCATAATACATATTGATACTGTAGTAAACTTATTAAAAACTTTTTTTTTCAACTTATCCTTTAGAAAATGTGCCACCAATTCACTCGGCTGTTTACAATGTATACAGTAGTGTGTTATGGCCAAAATTAGTGTCGTTTTGGGATTGACACCGATCTAGTATAACGGTCAAGAATTTATATTTGAGGGACTAAAATTGTAGAAGAAGAAGAGTAAATATGCAAGAACAATGCTATATAAACCGAAGAAACCACACGAATTGTTGACACGAAACCATAGATATTGCCTTGGGATCATCAACGACCCCATCCCGAAGCAACATCAATGGTTTCGGCCCACCAATTCGTGTGATTTCTTCGGACCACCTAGCATTTCTCAATATGCAAAGCATAAATAAAAAACACCTGACGTACGTGAAAAACCCCGTAAATCCGGGGAAAACCACGGGACCTGCTGAGAGGTCAATCCACTATGTTGAATACAAGGCTTTTGATCCTCTTAGAGAGGAGTACAGCATCCATACAATTAGGAGAACGACTCACGAGCCTCATACAATTAGGAAAACGACTCAGGCCACATACAATCAGTAGATGAAGGGAGGCGTGCCGGAGTCCATTGGAGAGAATAAGAAGGCCGAACTCACACGGCCGACTCAATATACCTGTGTAATCTCATATATACAAAAGGGGAGTATAATACCTCGTCGGAGTTTACCGACACCTGTCGGAGTGGGAGAGAATGCCGGAGCCCATCGATCTCATTCAACTAAGAGAGAAAGAAAGAAACTCCATTAATTAGTTAGAGAGAGAAGAAAGCCCGTCGGAGTTCGTTTGAAGGAGAAAGAGGCTCGCCGGAGAAAGAACTCACGAAGAGAGGAGAAAGCCTGTTGGAGCTCATCCAAGGGAAAAGGAGGCTCGTCGTCTCACCGGCCCTGCAGCCTCGTGAGGGAGAGAGATAAAGGAGCTTGTCGGCTGTCATACAGTCATGAGAAAGAGAAAGTGCTCGTCTTGGTCGAAGCTGGTCGGAGGGGGACAAGAAGGCTCGTCGGCCTACCGGAGCTTGTAGAGAGAGAAGGGAACCCACCGGAGTTCATCGAGAGAGCTCAAAATCGGTCCGAGAGCTAGCCTTTTCACTTGGCCTTTTTGGTTCCTCTTCTTTTCCATCCTCCCTTTCAAGATTGCTTATTAAGAGCATTTAATGAACATTGTTGTGGTTGGACCATCATGAGAGAAAATATCCTTTCTATTTCAAATATCCTAATCCACATTCCCATTTTACCCAATACCATAATGAAAAGCTATGAGAACCATGAATCAATTGGCATTTTCCACGAGCATCGATGAATTTTCTCAACTCCAACATGAACTATCGAGTTTTAGGTAGAGGACCAGAATCCCAACTTAATGCATGGATTAAAGTCTACAAAGAGAAAAAGGGACGTGTGAACCAGAGGAAATATTTTTTGTAGGGAGTACTAGTTGTTGGGAAAAAACAATCAATTAGCATGCAAATTTATGGGATAATCTTGCAGATAATAAAATAATTGAGTTAGAAAGATCTGGCCTGAGATTGGCGTGCAATACACTACCTTAACACAGATTAAGCCTCTCTCGTACAAGATTTCTCGGCTTCACACGCTGTGCTAAGTTATACAAACCCACGGCAACTAGATCGTCTCCTCGTTTAGCAAGTTCAGCAACAAGAGGGACGTTCAAGTATCTTCCAAGGTTTTTTGGATGAATCAACAGGAGGAAAATTTGAGAAGGAAAACGCTCGGGAAAAGACACTCGGGGTTTTAGATGTAAGAATATCGGAAAGCTAGAAAGAAAAGATCGTTGTCTTGCGGCTAGGATTTTCACGGTCACATATATATAATCATAACCCAACGGATAGAAATCTTATCGTTGATAAAATTCAACGAATAAAATTTAACAAGTCAAAATTGCTGTTTAAGGCTAAGAAATAAGGTAAAATAAATGAAAAATAAGATCACACAAATAAATAAAATAAAATATTATATGTGGTCTAATATCCATCCAGATTTGGATGTACATTAGTGGATTTGGGTCAGCCCATATCAACACTAGTTGCGAAGTTGGCTTGTGGAAGTACATAACATTACATGTAAAGTGTTGAATTTGAGAGCAATGTTCCTCCTATTAAATATGCTTTCAGTACCGACACAAACATGCCTGCTGACAAAGCTGGGATAAAAACAAGATTGATTAATTAGTTGGTGATATAAAACGAGCAGGTGAGTCAAGCATATCTCATAGCCACCGCTTCAAACTGCAAGGGAAAATTAGGCTGGCCTCGAGAATAGGGGATAATAGCCTGGAACAACATATGTGGAAATTAAATCCATGTTTGGGAATTGGGACTGCTCTAGACCTCTTATTTGTACAAAGCTTTTCTTTTAAGGCCTCTTGTGGTCCTATTTATAGCATAGGCCTCTTGTGAGCCTATTTATAGCATCAGAGGTTCGCTCACGTTTTACTGATTTTGCGCTTATATATTCATGCCATGATGTTGATTTTGTGAACTGATGTTGTGCCTACGATTTATGAGCAAATGTGAAAGCCAGAACACTTGATGACCTTTCTTAAATTGGAGAAGACAATCTAGTGCAACGTCAACATCTATACTTTTGGATGAATGACCTATAAATTTAAATTCAAGCATTTAAACCAAGCATATGAAAAAATAAAATCAGATTCATGTGAAATTACAAAATTGAGAAAAACCTCAGGATATAATTGAATTCTCCAAATAACATGAGAATATAAAAGATAATCCAAATACTATGGCCGCCTTTGGTATACATGATAGAATTATTATTACAAATTAGATGAGACAGGATATGATGTGATAATATTATACTGTCATATGTTTGATAGTGCCGGATTAAAAAACTGAATTAGAAATCTTTTATTTTATTTTTTTATATTTTTATATTTGTTTTTAAATTATTATTTATATCATATATTACGAATTAATTTATAAAAATTTTGTATTTTAATATGTAATTTTTTATATTTCTTAAGTTATTATTTATGTCATGTCTCAAAAATTAATTTATAAAAATTCTTTTTAAATACACATTAAAAATTATTCATAAATATTTTTTGTAAATATTACCCCATTTTCACTTCCAAGCACTCTATTTATTAAAATTTAAAGAGTAAAATAATATACAATTTTGATTGTTAGAACACTGTGCAAATTTAATATATTTTTGCAAGCACATTTTAATATAATTTTAACAAATAAATGGAAGGTAAATAATAAGGTCGAACACCAGGGGATAGAACCGTAGAATGTATATATAACAAGGCAAATAATATATTGGCATAATGTTGACAAATAATTGGAAGTCAACTAATAAGATCGAACACACCAGGATTGATCAATCTTATATTTATAACATGAAAATTAAATTAAAAACTAATATTCAAATTTGGATGAAGTTTAGAACTGAAAGAATTAATGAATTTGATTAAAAGTATGTGTTAAAGGTTTATAAAAAAAAAATTCCAAAAACCGGGGTAGAATGTAATTATGCTATATATATGTGTGTGTTTCAAAAAAATAGTATCAAAAATACAAAGTTTAATAAAAGAAATAAATTTTCAAAAAAAATATTTTTAATTTTTATTGATGGTCGAACACTTGAAATGGAGGTGGATGTTATAGTATTGAAGAAATTGTAATCCTAGGATTGCATTTTCATATCAAACACTAGAATTTCGGATAACAATCGAATCCCATGTAATCCGGTGTACCAAACATGATACTTAAAAAACTACAATTTTTTTTTAAATAAAATAATTCACTTCTCTAATAAGATTGATGAACTCAAATCTCTTAAAAAACCATCAACATACATTGTAGAAGAATTGTTAGTACAAATGTACTTGGTTGGCAATATTTGACAAGTCAAAGCTGGGTACAGTTTGGATGCTGTAAACATAGGAAGGAGATTGCTACATGCGGTGAGCTGATTGGGGATTTGATTGAAGCTGATTGGAGATATGATTGGTGAGTAGATTTAGCAACTAATTGGTGATTGATGCAAGCTCTGATTGAAGCCAAATCAAGATATGATTGAAGGCTATATTTGGTACGCAAATATGGCGGAAAATAATGAAAAATTCTGGAAGATTGGATAGCCAAAATTGTGATTGAGGAGATCAAGTTTTGGATGATGTTTTGAATGAAGATCTCGCGCCATGAGAGGTGTGACGTTGATGGGCTAAGAACGCGTGGCCAGAGGAAGTCCAATCCAGTTGCGGTGAGTGCGGATTAGGTGGATCCGGATACGATCAACTCGTAACTCAACCGGGAGAGTTGTAGGTGTCCTCGAGGTCGCAAGAAGCGATGGAAGTTGAGAGCCTTAGTCAATGCCAATTTGGGTCACGCGTTGTAATGCGTGAGTTGCATGCGGCCCCTTTAAATGTGGAAGGCGTCCAATTTAGTAGCTGCGGAGATTATGGTGATACTAAAAGAGGAAGGCGACATCTTAGGCAAGTAGAGTACCTACTGTCAACCTTGCTGGGGAATATTGAAGGATTACCATAGGAGAAAACCTTGAGGGAGAGGTTAGAGTGGAACCGACAATTGGAGGGGACAAGGTGATGATGTTGTTGTCAGTGTGTGTATCATTTGTTTGTACACATGTTTTTCACCCCCTTTTAGTAGATTTTTATATCCGAGCTTGGCCCCCTAGATGTAGGCTTGGAGGTCAAACTGGGTTACCACTCTTGCGTTCCCTTTATGTGTGGTTTGCTTTGCTTGTGTGTGCATGTGTTAAGTTATTCTCCTTCGAGATATTCTGTGAGCAGTGAATTGCAATCGGTGTTGCAACACATCATACAACAGGCAGACAACCCGACAGAACTATCAAAAATAATTTTAAGTCTTATTTTTTTTGGTTTAATCTTCAACAACGAAAAGCTCCAAAGTTTTTTAACCCTCTTCTTTTAAAATTGTTTCTATATTTTTTTTTTGCCCACATACAAACACATACTTGTTCATGTTAGGTAAATATATATATACATATATATTAGTGTAAAAATCGGTTCCTCCTTGAGATTGAACCCTCAGAGCTTCACCAATCCACAGAGATTTATTTATTTATAAGGACGCCGATAGGTATTTGGAGGACATAGCGTGATCGACCGCTTATTTATATCAAAATAATAATAATAATAATAATAATAATAATAATAATAATAATAATTAAATTAAATTAAATTAAATTAAATTAAAAATTAAAAATTAAATTTGATCTTATCAGTATTCAGTGACTTGGTCCACTACGAGATCACGATGATCGTGCTACGAGCCCACGATCGCGTGGGGAGTTATTCTCCCTAATCCGGAGGAAACCTTTATAAAAGGAAGGAAAAGAGAGCTGTTCCCCCCCCCCCCCCTTAAATCTAAATCTAAACCAATAATAATATGAAAAAGAGAGGGTTGTTGCCGTATCACTGCAAAGAGGCTATTTAATGACGCCGCTGAGTTGCTGCGAAAGATGCTGAAAAAAAAATTGTCTAATAGAAAGAGAACTGCTGCTGGTTTTGAAGCTACCTCCTAATAAATCTGCTGCAAGCTAATGGAACCCCAATGCCTTGCTGGTTCTTCAGAGGATCCTAAGAAGGCGATAATTTTATATTACTGAAATCAATGGAAAGTTGAAGTTAACATAAATGTTGAACTTCATTGAATAAATGTGCATGTTGAAAGGAAGCTGCTTCCAAACGTGATTTATTGTTCCTGATGGAAATATCTCAAATAAACCTCGATAGCAAATTCATTGATCAATTTATACCTCATGGGATATGAGATGATGGTTTGATGGGCTCATTGAAATATTAGCTAATGGCCATTGGTTTCACCGCTTACAACATGATGAAATCTTCCTTCATGAGAGAAAACCACTTCAGTTCAAGATGCAGCATAAAATTTTGTTTAGAACTCTACCAATTGATATTAATGAAGCAATTCTAGATTGAAAATGATTGACATATGGTGGATTCAAGATTAAAATCAAAATTCAAGAAGACATGCGCGAGGTCAGGCCTGTAGTTTGGCGTGATAATCTATGAGAGCACCAAGCTGCTCCGCTGGCTGCTGGGAAGGGTCAAGGTTTGTGACTTTGATGGCAAGAAGCAATATGAAAAGAGTGTTGGAGCCGCAGTGGACCAGTTCCCAACCACATCGCTGTATATTGAAGGTTTGGAGACTGGAAAAGATTGGCAAAGACGAGTCATTCCACAAGAGGTTGAATAAGGCTGGAATTTACAAAGTTGAAGATTTCTTGCGTCTTGTTGTTAGAGATTCACAAAAAATTGTGGAATATCCTAGGATGTGGCAAAGCAACCAAAAGCAACATTAAATCCAAAATGGCGAAGCACATATATCCAAATAAGGATATATAAGGATGAAGTCAAGCCACTATGGAATAAATTTAATCATCCCAGAAGCAATACAAATGCCCGTTGATGCTGCTAAAATATATTATTCAAAGCCTCCTTCAATAACCGTGAATTATACTCAATAAATTATAAAACTCTATCACAAGAAGCATGCTCATAACTAATTCCATGAAAAGTCACAAGGAGATGAAAAGATGAGAAGGGATGGCAGCTAGTGGAGTTGGTCATCTCAAATGACTATTATATGGTACATGGTGCCATAAATGAAATGCTTAGGAGGGGGAAAAAAAGGGTTGCATCACTGGTAATCCTGTTGCCTATGTTGCCATGATAATGCCACTATGCTGCTGCAAAATCAAAGAGAAAGAAGAAATGTGTTGCTGTCAAGTTGCCGTCGCTGCTGATTATTTGCTACAGAAATAAGAGACAAAGAAAGGAAGAAGAGGCTGAAGTCGCTGCCTGCAGTTCTGCCAGCTCGACCATCTTCTATTCAAAAGTCAATAACTTTTGCTAGAAAACTCTGATTGAAACGAAATTTGCTGCATTAGAAACTAGACTTCTAGAACTTTCCAACCATATATGGTGCATATCTTACCAACAGCCCGGGTATAGCAGATTTTAATGGAAGGAGGGACTAGTTCATGCGATTCAACTAGCTCGACACCCCTTCGTTCAAGCATTGATAACCTGTGCTAGAAGACTCCGATAGAGATGAACTTTGCGGCATCGGAAACTAGACATCCGGAGCTTTCTACCCATATACAGTGTGGCTTATATTGATGGCCTATTTGATACAGTTTTCGGCTATAAGCCGGGGAAGTGTAGCTCATTGGCAACCATGGCGCGACATATGATGATATTGAAATTCGAAGGGCGGCGGCGTCACTTAAATAAATGAGTAAATAAAATAATATATATATATATATATATATATATATATATATATATATATATATATACTGTGATATGTAATGAAATTCATGTTATGCAAATAAATAAAGTATTTTTATTGTCTCTACTTGTTCTTTTGCCCTTAATCGGAGGTTCCCAAGATTATATCTGGGGTAATTAATAATAGAGGCTTGCCTCTATTAGGATTGAAGAACCCACAAAAAAAAAACAAAATATGATATTTGTGCTTCGATATATCGTCTGGTGTCACACGATGCCAGGCGCGTATTTTCGATCCCACAGACCCTTCCTTGCTCATCATAGTGCCTGCACAAAGAGAGAGAATGTTGAAGATTGACAGGAAATCAGCTGGAAATCAGGTTGATTGAAGATCTTGAAGATTGGAGATTTTCTTGATTGGAGGATTCCTTAGTTAGAGGATTTCTTTAAATTATTTGAAATGTTTCCAGATTATGTAATTTTCTTTCCTTATTTTTATAGTTAGGTGAAATTCTATAAATTGTAATGAATTGCTCCAAGTGAGTATGGAAGTCTGAAATGATGAAATGAAATAAAAAGACTTTCAAGATGTAGGCATTGTTTTATGCAATACATTTAGTTGTTTCTTGTTTGCGTAACTTTCATACTGGCTTAACTCATATTTTCTTTTTTGCTAATATGTTGATTTGTTTAACATTTACTTGACTTTCTATGCAACTTTCAACAGAGAACTCATTAGAGCGAGTATGGTGCCTCGATTTAGCTTCGACCATCAAATCAGTTCCATATTTTTTTTTAGTGGAGATGAAAACTTAGTGCTCAAGAAGGCACCTACATCTCTTCATTGTTTCTTCCCTTTTTATCCGCTTTTGTCCGGTTTGGTGCTCATCCCCTCCATGTCAGAGCCCTTGCTTGTCGTACTTATCTCTCCTTGTCACACTTTCTCGTGTCTAAACTTTAGCAACCATTTTTTGACCGGCCCAAAGGGGATGTCCGAGTTGGGATGTGTGCCAGTCGGATGAGCGCTTGGGATGTCTCCACGTGTATGCTCAGGTTGAGTCAACCTGTCTATCCAGATTTACCCATATCAATATATAAATGACTATAATCTATAAACATTAGCCCAATTTCGACTTGTTCAAATTATGTACTTAACAACAACGTTAACATATATATTAAAGGGTGGAACTATGCTGATTGAAATAATTAAAATAAGATTATTAGAATACAATAATAGATAGTCAGTGAGTATATGGTCTCAATACGTACAATTATAACAAAGATGAAAATACATCTGAAAAACGCCAATATGATTTATAATTACACTGTATGATAATATTGCCAGAGATAATTTTAAATATTTTAAAATTATTCGTTGAGTTTGAATAAAAGATTGTGGCTTTGGCATTATTACCATCAAGTATTGCGATGATTTAAGTTTTTTTAGTTACCTTCCCTGTCAGGATTGTCTATCAACAAGGTATTAAAAAAAATACCAAAAAAACCAAGGTATTGAAAAAAAAAATTTAAATCTAACACATTGCAAGGCTGAGCACACACAACCGTAAAAATGGGCAATTGGCCGTCAAAAAGAATTGCAGAGATGGAGAAGTGGCATGTTCACATCCATAGATTGGTTGGAGAGAAGTGGCACGCTCGGGCTATCCCGCCAGAGGTTGAACAGAATGGAGATGACTTTGACGATGAGTCACAAGGGCAAAACACTCAAGAGAAGTCTCGGAAGTAGTAACATGTAACATTGGAATCCTAGATGGGGGACTAAATGAGAGCTCAGACAAGAACAACATTGTACCAAACCTACCCAATCAATAAATAAATGTGATTTATCCACTTTAATAAAAAAAAAATGGTTGGAGAAGTAAACATGCATGGTGGAGGAAAGGATAGGGCCCTCATGACACGATACCAAATTCAGGAGTAGAGGAAGCTGAATGCCAGCAACGCATGGCGATTATAGTAAGGGCTGTAAACGAGCTGAGCTTGAGCTGGGTGGGCCTAGCTTGAAATCGGCTCAAAATTACCTAACTCAAGCTCGAGTTCAAAATTAGCTCGAAAAACTTGCTCAAGTCCGACTCGATTTTAATTTCGAAAGCTTGAATTCAACTTGATTTAGCTCGAAATAAAGAGCTCGATCGGAAGCTCAAGCTAAGCTAGATTTAACTCGAAATTAAAATTTTATTTATAAATTATAAATTATTTTTCTTATATTTCTATACAATTAAAAATATAAATTATATAGTACTTTTCTATGTATAAAATTTATATTTCATAAGTTTTTCACTAATCATATAAAAGAAAAGAAAATTTTAAAAATGAATCTCATAGACCAAATGCCTATTGGCCTAGCGGTATCACTATCTTGCATCAAATCCTTTGAATCTCTTGTGGGGTCATTTATAGGCTAATTTAAAAAAAAATAATTCTCATAGATATAAATATAAATGATAAATATTTTAATTATCTCAAATAATATAAAAATAATATTTTTAAATAATATTTTAGGGTTTATTTTTAAATATGAGATATGGGAGCCGGCCATAGATCTTTGATCAATGGTTGGTGTTTATTAACTATTATTACATAAATATAATATAAAATATTTTAATATATTAATATATTATATTATATATTAAAATATAATTTCGAGCTCAAAATTGCAGCTCGAGTTTGGCTTGAAAGTTCAAAAATCCAAACTGAGTTTGAGCTTTTACCTCAACCAAGCTCGGTGCCTACTCGCAAAACAACTCGATGGATTTAATGCCGTACCCCTAATCAGCAGCTGAGGGAGGTAGTAAATTCTGAAGCTTCTTTGTGTGACAATCAATACACATGAACACCCTACGTGCAATCACAATTAGCCAGTTAGTCACTAGTGAGTTGTGCCTGTGGTATAATTTGTATTAGCAGGTTAATAGTAATGTAGTAGTGATAAATGACACCGAGGGCGTGGGGAACACGGATGCGGTCGAGCGGTGATGAGTTTGTTTGTGAAACACAGCTGGATTTCGTTGGGGATCTAGAAAGTCGGGATCCCCAGGATGCCAACACCTGCTGTGACGACACCTGCAAGTCACAGCAGTCTCTTCTTCCGTTATCTAGACATAGTATTTATAAAAAACAGAGAGAGAATGGGAAGCAGGAGCGAGCAAGGGGCTAGCTTCTCCTCCACAACCTCCGATAGACAACAGAAAGCCCTCCGTGTTCCACACCACCCTCTCCTCCTTTTCCATCTCTCAACCACATTAAATACTGCAGATCGAGAAAGATCTTTTATTTTATTTTTTATTTTATAAGAAGGGATAAGTAGAGACAAACGAATGATTTTGGTAGAGCCCTCCTACACTTGTTAGGGAGAAGAAGCTCAGCTCAGGTTGTGGGGAAGGATGATGGCGACTGCGGCGAGAGCGAGAGATCTCCTCAGCCATGGTACAGTTGAGGAGGAAGGGCAACACAGATCCATTTTCATCAAAACCAAGCAGCCCATCACCCTCAAGGTGGGTAGTCACACACCTCAACTATATATCAGTACCACTATAGCATCGCCTATCTATTTTATTTCTTCAATTTTGATGCATCCTCATTTTTCTAATAAATAATCTCCGAGGCCAAAAAAGGAATTGATGATGGGCAACATGAGAATCAATATGATGTACGACCAGGTTCCCTCATCATTCCTTCATGATCTGAGATCTTCACTCGCCGCTTATACTCACTTAAAATTCGCCTTTTTATACCGGCAGAACGACAAAAACAGAACAAGAGCTCTGATCTACATCTTCTTTTCAAGATCCATTGGAGCAGACATCCATGTTTCATATCCATGGAACAAATTGTATGTTTATTAATCCCATAAAAGCGAGAAAATAATTATCAATTTTTAATCCAAGCCTCTTCTCTGTGGTCGTGTGGGCCGGCCGGGCTCCCACCTTAAAAAAAGGTTTCTTCTTTTTAGTATGCATGCAAATGCAACGATATCATGAGTGCGCCCAGTGCGTTGAACACCGATCGACCTAGCTCTCACAGCCAAGTAAATACTTGATTGAGTGGCTTGTGTAATTTATTACTGTTTATGATCCGATCATATCCTGCAGTTCGAACAGGTGATGTACAAGATTCTCAATGGCAACGACAAAAAACAACACCAGGGCAGCGATGGTGGTGGGGGTTCAGAGAGAACTATTCTGAAGGGAGTTTCCGGCGTTGTCCTCCCAGGGGAGATGCTGGCAATGCTTGGGCCATCTGGCAGTGGCAAGACCACGCTCCTGAGCGCGCTTGGGGGGCGTCTCAGCAACAAGCGCTTTCTCAACGGTAGCATCACCTATAATGGGAGATCCCTTTCCAGTTCGTTGAAGCGCAACATGGGGTTTGTGACCCAAGACGACATCCTTTATCCCCACCTCACCGTGGCCGAGACCTTGCTCTACACGGCACTCCTCCGTCTTCCCGGAAACTTGTCCAGACAGGAAAAGGCCGAGCATGTGGAGGCCGTGATGCAACAGCTCGGCCTCACTGTGTGTTGCAACTGCATCATTGGCGGTGGTTTGGTAAGAGGTGTCTCAGGTGGAGAGAGGAAGCGGGTGAGTATCGGCCAAGAGATCCTTGTTAACCCGAGCCTCCTATTCCTTGATGAGCCCACGTCTGGCCTAGACTCCACCACTGCCCAGTGTATTGTGTCATTGTTGTTGTCCATGACGTCCCAGGGTGGGAGGACGATTGTGATGACCATACACCAGCCTTCTAGCAGGCTATTCTACATGTTCCACAAGGTGTTGCTCCTCTCCGACGGCTACCCACTCTACTCCGGTAAAGGTTCCGAGGCCATGGCCTATTTTGCCAGCATTGGCTTTGCACCGTCTGTTCCAATGAATCCAGCTGATTTTCTACTTGACCTTGCGAACGGTAAGTGAGTTATAATTATTGTCATTCTCTCATTAATTATATCTTTCTTTGTTAATTTTAAGCAAACAACAACAATATCATGTCATCGTGTAGGTGTGTCCTCGGATGATGCACGAGAAAACAGATCGGCTGTGAAGGAAGCTCTTGTTTCTTCTTACAAGTCAGATTTACATGCTCAGGTGCTACAAGAGCTTTGCCAAATTGACCAACATGTTAACGAAGTGTCTGATAGAAAGAAAAGTCAATGGAACACAACATGGTGGGAGCAATTCATGATTTTGCTCAAAAGAGATTTGAAGGAAAGAAAACATGTATCCTTCTCTGGATTGGAAATTGCACAAGTCATGGCAATGGCCCTTCTTTCGGGGATTCTTTGGTGGCAATCCGGAGGTCATGCTCAAGATCAGGTTGAATTTCTGTTTTACCAAAAGCAACATTCTCCCACCACCACTTGAATACATTTACTTGGTTAATCTTTTTATTATTAAATCAATTTTCTGGGTAATGAGTATAATATAATACAACATGATGAATTTATATTGAGCCAGTTTTTCTTTCCTATTTTGTTGTCATCCATTATTTATATATCTGTTGAGATTATATGTTGTACAGGTTGGACTCATTTTCTTCTGCGGTAGCTTTTGGGGGTTTTTTGCGCTATTCCAAGCCATATTTACTTTCCCACAAGAGCGTCTGGTGCTGACAAAAGAGAGAGCCTCGAGAATGTATAGACTATCCTCCTATTTTATGTCAAGAACAGTTGGGGATTTGCCTATGGAACTTGTTCTCCCTACTATGTTCACCATTATTGTATATTGGATGGGAGGTTTAAAACCGGATGCAGTTAGTTTTTTCCTGACCCTTCTAGCCATGCTCTTGGGTGTTTTAGTCTCTCAAGGTTTGGGACTTGCACTTGGCGCTCTTGTTATGGACCTTAAAGCAGCTACTACACTTGCATCAATTCTTATGCTTACATTTATGTTAGCTGGTGGGTATTTTGTCCAAACCGTGCCTGCTTTCATCTCTTGGATCAAGTATATTTCTTTCACTTTCTATGTTTTCAAACTTCAACTGGCTATCCAGTTTTCTCCAAGTGATACTTATCAGTGTGCTCTCAACACCGCATGCAAAGTTGAAGATATTCCTCCTATCAAGCTTGTTGGACTTGATCATCTTAAGGAAGCAGTAATTGCTTTAATCCTTATGCTCTTCATTTTTAGGCTCACTGCTTATCTCGCTTTGACGAGAGTTGGGGTTACTTGTTGAGGATGAAAAAATGGTCTTCATAATGGTAGTTGTCTCTCTCTTGATATGGTGTCTCTATAAACATACTGGAATGTCATTGTATCTCCCTTTTTATATATAAAAATTTGTTGCTCTCTTTCTTTTTAGAGCCACATGAGATGAGATACTTTATTCTCTCACTTTATTTTCATAAATATAATTATTTATAAAAATAATTTTAATATTTTTTTTTAACAAATTATACAATCAGTTTTATACATCTATATACTAATACTAATTATTATAATCTAACTCAAAATTGCCATTCATAAACTATTCTTCCGCTCAAATTTCCTAGGTTTTGGGGAAAATCATTAAAAAAAATATTAAAAATAAATAAATAAATATCCTATATTTTATTCATACGCTAATGTCAGCCATAGTTAGCAATTAGCAGTGATCAAATATATGATACAATTTTGACCAAGATTAAACAACTTTTGAAATTAATGATAGAAATAAAGATTTGACCTATTTTTAGGGACTAAAAATGGCTTTAATCTTTTAATATAAGAGCATTTTAATGTTTTACATGCTATGCTCTGATTTGTTCAGTAACCATAATTTTTATTACTAATTATTTTCCTATAAAATTATTTTTTAAAATACAAAACCAAAAATTCAGACATGATGAAATCAAATTCCTTTAATTGGATGGTGAAGCAAGTGGGAATCTATAATATGATTAAAGGCAAGGTAATCATATATAATTCGATCGAATATTTTTTCGGGGCTTCAACCTGGATATTTAGGATAAGACAACACACCTTACAATACGACAATGACTTGTTGGTGTTCTCTTTAGGTGATACATCACATCTCAAAATGCTAAAACTCATATTTTACTTATTTAAGAGACTCTCGGGATCAACTTTCACAAAGGTTTAATCATCCCCATCAAAACACAAGAACATGTAGCAGAAGACTCGGGCAAAATTAATCCTAAATTGTCCTATGGGGACATGCCAATCGAATACATTGGGCTACCAATCTCGAGCAGGAAGCTAAAGAAGGATGATTAGAGCTCCCTCATATAAAGGATAAAGCATAGAATTAGCTCATGGAAAAGTAGGCTACTATATATCCATTGGATAGAGGATGATCCTAATCAACTCAATCTTCACAATAAACCTTAACTACTAGATGTCGATCTACTATCTCCTAGAATGGGTCGCGCGGAACATAGATGGAATGCGTAGGGAATTTTCCTATGGAGAATTGTAAGGGTCCCACACCTTCATGCTTGTGAATTGTGATCAACTATGTCAACTAAATTAAAGAGCAAGAAGGTTAGTGCATAATAAATCTGCAACAATTTAACGCAACAATGCTAGAAAAATGGAGGTGAAGAATCCTTATAGGGGAGAGATTGACGTTTGCACAAGAATACTCAAACATGTCTACTTCCAAAGAGTGAATTGGGACCCATATAAGCGGCCACCCTTGAGATCCTCCTTCCCATGGAAAGGGATATGCCGATTCCAGGTAGAAACAACCTCAAACTTCATGATATATATAGGGGATAGGTCCACAGTAAGCCTTTGGTATGATAATTAGGTGGAACACAAGGCACTAAGGAACATCTGGGAACCACTTAAACAAATGCCCGAAAAGGGTGGTGCCATAGTGAGAGATGCTAGATCTAGAATCATTTGAGGGATCAATCCATCTTGAAGGTGGGACCACTCAAGTGGAAGGACGAGGAGGACAACTAATTGTTAAGACAATTAATTCTTGCTATACACCAAGTTGAAAATGACCGTTGAGGTTGGAAACTACCCAGGACTTTACTGTGAATTCATTATACCGCTTTTTTATCGACATGGGCATTAGGGGTATACCATTTCAATGTTCTCCTGGATGCGATTGCGCCCATTAAAAGTTAAGCTCTTTGCATGGTTAGACAGGGATAACAAAATCCTCATGCTTGACAACCTTGCAAAACTGAGGTTAGAATAGAACCTAAACAACATGCTTCATGTGTGAAATTGGCATTGAGTCAGTAACACATTTTCTATTTTAATGGGTTTACACAAAAGCAATTTGGGCTCACTTATGCAACTTTTTACAGCATGAAAACATACCACAATCATGCCAAGACCTCAGAGATGAGGACAAGCATGTTGATATTTCATCTATGACGCTTATTTGGGTTTGTTTTGGGTGAAGCCAAATCCCAACTTGTTGGTTGGATTGGTAATTTACTCATGCATGTTTTCAACATAGGATTAAGTTTGATCCAAAGGTTGAGAATAACTCATATTGAAAGTGGGGTTTGAGTCATACTCTAATTAGAATTAGAGATAAGGTTGGCTTAGAAATAGATGTTTATCTCCTACTCATTTCAAAATAGGAGTTGACTCTAAAGGGTAATAAATAAGGTTATAGTCTATTTAGTTGTAACAACATAGAGATAGAAAAAGGAGAGTGATAAGAGAGCTTTTTCTTAGTAGTTAGAGAGAGTTCTATTTTTGTAGTTGAAGATAGCAAACTGTTATTATCATTGGGGTATATGCTCTAAAAGGAGAGTTGATCCCAAGGCGGAGAGTTGAATCCAAGGCAACAACTTTAAAGAGAGGAGGTGAACAGGGGTTAGGGCATCGAAGACCATTGACCAGAAAACCTAAACCTCATTGAGGGAAGGCGGCGCACAGGAGAGGGAGGTTCATTTCCACCGGAGCTGGTGTTAATTTGGCGGGAGAATCATCTTCCACTTATCTTACATTCTAGCATTCCTGAAGTTGTTAAGTGCTTGATTAGCTTTATTGATTTGCTTGGCACTATGTTAGGTTTCTTGTTGCTTGTTTCTTATTAAGAGTTGCTTCTTTGTGCTTACTGTTTTCTTGGTTAATTGCTTTGTAATGAGATGGCCGTCATGCCTCTACTTCTCTTTTAGTTCTACTTCTCTTTTAGTTGAGTTCCTAAGGTTTCTCTTGGTAGCAAGATAAACATTCCACTTCTCAAGCAAAAGATGTTGCCCTCTAAAACTTGTAGAGCAACTCGAGCCATCTCAAGCTTTTCTGAGAAAGAGGAATCCAATATCTGAACTGATTCATCAAATTCGGCACAAAGCAAAATTATAAAAAAAAAAAAATGAATGAAGATTTTGCCCACTTAAAAGGGGATGTACGAAGAAGTTTCTACCAATCACTTTAAAACTCCATTGAATATCACTCCTGCCTCTCCAGAGAGAAAACAACTCTATTATTATTATTATTATTATTATTATTATTATTATTATTATTATTATTATTATTATTATTATGCCTAAAAAATTAATATTTTCAACATGTTTTATAAATTATATATAAATAATAGAGGAAGATAGGGGTAAAATAACCATTTTAACAAAAAATTGTTGATAACTAACCACAATGATATATATGTAAATATTGATATTTTTTTAGAATTATATTATATTATTTTATTTTATTTTATTTTATTTTATATGCCCATGTTCTCACATATCACGTGTCGCTACCCAATTTTATCCAAATTAATGTGGCACGGTCCTCAAGAGGGGCCACCATGCATGCCTCCACGGGACTAAACAAAGTTATCCAAAGAGACAAAAAGGAAAGCAAACCACTCTGTTATGATGACTGATGAGACAGGGACCCGAATCTTGAGAAACAAAGCTCAATACATAGAGGATCGAGAAGTGCTAGGAGGGGAGACAAGGAAAAAAAAAACCAAGCTAAAAGTTAAACTCCTCATTCTTCTCTGGCGAACTATCATTTGACTTGACCGTCAGAGTGGGCTTAGACGTTAGGGCCCCACCCCCTCTCATGGTTTTCCTCTTTTCTGTCCCCACTTCAGGTGAACTCGAGAGGAGAACACCAACAACATTGTCTTCCAGCGGAGAAGACATCATCCATTCATTGGGAATATTGGTTGTCCATGTGGCTAGCCAAGATCTTCGGTTAACATATATATATATATATATATATATATATATAGAGGATTGATTACATCAGCCGCCTAGAATTTGTGGAAAGTATTTGGCTTCGAGTCGGAAGTAACCCCATTCGGGCATGTTTGAAGGATTTCGACCGAATTGGATGGAAAGATCGTAGAAAAATAGGTAACAGCAAATTTCGCCAATTTCATATAATTTGGTGAAGCTGTTTGGTCCTCCCACTTAATCTTGGTTCTTATTTTATAAGAATCTAACGAGCCCGTAATTTCAACCGCGTTAGGAGTGGCACCAAACAGCTACCAAATCAGATATATAAATTAACCGGACAAGCTAGCTGTATTTTTAATGCAATCTTCCCATCCATACCTTCAAAAATCCTTCAAACATGCCTGTCTTCATGGGAGGCCTCAATCAGAATCCAAGACAAAGTGTTACTACGTACGATCGTAATAGCATATATATATATATATATATAATCATGTTAGGGTGCGACCGGGCGGATCACTGTGCAAATCCGGCCACCTCCCATTGGGCACTTGGAGAGTTTTCAACCGCACCGATGGGAAGATCATCGAAAAATAAACTAGCATGTTCATTTTCATACAATTTGGTGACCGTTTGGTCCTCTCACTTAACGGTTCTTATTTTATAAAAATTTTAACGGTTCAGTATTTCAACCGATAAATGGGAGGACCAAACGGTCACCAAATTATATGAAAATTGACATGCTAGCTTATTTTTCGTTGATCTTCCCATCCGTACGGTTGAAAATCTTTGAAACACTCTCCAAGTGCCCAAATAGGAGGCGGTCGGATCTGCACAATAATCCGGCCGGCCTCACCCTAACATGATTATATATATATATGTATATATATATATATATATATATATATATATATATATATATATATTAATTTATAAATTTTTATGGATATATGTATAAAAAATTTAATAATAACTATAAGAAATTTTTACATAAAAAAGATAAATTAAGAAAAAACCATGTGGTTGCAAAATAAGGAATGTGTTTTTTTTTTCAAAAAATAACCTTGTGGTTTCTCCAGTTAACAAAAAAAAAAACAAGTCAAATATTTTTTTTTAACAAAAACTGTCTTTTTTTTACAAATCCGTGAAACCACATGGTTTTTTTTTTAATTAAAAATCTTATGTTTTTCCATTTTTTGTTAGTTGGAGAAACCTTAAGGTTTTTTTCAAAAAAAAATTACATTCCTTATTTTATAAAGCTGTGAAACCATATAGTTTTTTTTTAATTTACCCTAAAAAATATTTGTAGGATTTATATGATTGTTTATGAAAAAAATACTACATAATATCATATTTTGCATGCAAAATAGCGCCTAAATTTTGTGTTAGATTATAGAAAAGTGCTGACTGAGCATCGATGATGCGATTGGAAGCGACATGAGTACAGTATAAGAGCACTTACACCCCTCCCCTCAATTGCTCGAGCAAGAATTGCCATGGCAATCCATCCATCCAAAAAAAAAAACTTACACCCCAAACCCACAATTGCCCTGACAATCACTATTCATAAATAATTTTTTTATATTTTTAGTTGGTTAAATGTTAGTTTTAATTTATAATTAAAGTCTTATTTGTATTACAATTAAGGACAATTAAACATGATAATATAAAGAGTAAGAAAATATCTAAAATATGTGGTCAGAAATATTCAATTATCTACTCAATTATCCATATATAAAATATGTGGTCAGAAATGGGTTCGTAGATATTCAATTATCTACTCAATTATCCATATTTAAAATATGTGGTCAGAAATGATCAATTCGTAGATATTCAATTATCTACTCAATTATCTATATCTAGAATATGTGGTCACAAATCGATTTGGAGATATTCAATTATCTACTCAATTTTCTATATATACAACACCTTTCAATTCATCATTCATTCATTAATACTCATTTACTGCTTTGCACAACGTCTTACTTTCGTAAAGTTTTTGAATGAGAAGCAGAAGTTGGAGGAAGAAATAAAGGCGTTAGCGTGAAGAAGAGGAAAGAGAATGGGAAGATTATATGATGAAATTAAATGCATGCTTGATAATACCAAAATTAAAATGAAGACAATCCCAGCGACAATATCACGAGAATTGAAGTTAGCGGCGTCGCTGAAATGAAACGAGAAGAAGGCATGCTCGGGGTAAGAATCTCTTAGAAGATTATTTCATCCCAAGTCCTGTGTATTCAGGAAATGATTTTCGTAACTGATTTACATTGTCCAGCAGCTTGTTTCAAAGAATTATGCATGATATTTGCAATTATGATAATTACTTTGTTCAAAAGATAGACGCTTTGGGGGTTTTAGGGCTACTACCAGAGCAAAAAATGATTGCAGCATTGCTCATTCTTGCTTACGGCACATCT
The DNA here is from genome assembly GCA_026586065.1 of Dioscorea zingiberensis. Lineage (NCBI taxonomy): Eukaryota > Viridiplantae > Streptophyta > Magnoliopsida > Dioscoreales > Dioscoreaceae > Dioscorea > Dioscorea zingiberensis. The sequence continues at coordinate 73,602,946 of CM048819.1, read as the reverse complement.
GCCGACCAACTGGATGAGTATGTTAGGATGGGGAGGACAACCGTCCTTGAGTGCATAAAAAGGTTTTGTGCTTCTATCCAACAATTGTACACTGGAGTGCACCTTCGGAGCCCAACCGCTGCGGACTACCACAGACTTCTTAGAAAAGGTGAGGATCATGGTTTCCCTGGAATGGTTGGAAGTATTGACTGCATGCATTGGACCTGGAAGAATTGTCCAAGTGGTTGGCAAGGAGCATATGAGAATAGGAAAGGGAACAAAACTATCATTTTGGAGGCCGTAGCTTCTTACGACACATGGGTGTGGCACACATTCTTTGGTGTCCCTGGCGCTCAAAATGATATTAACGTTCTTACTCAATCTCCTGTATTTAATGAACAATTAAGAGGGGAAAAAAATCAAATCACGTACACAATCAACAACACAGTGTACCAGGGGTCATACTACCTTGCAGACGGAATTTACCCCAGGTGGGACACTTTTGTCAAAACCATAAGAAATCCCACAACAGAGCCACAAAAACATTTTTCATCCAAGCAAGAAGGTTTTCGGAAAGACGTTGAAAGATGTTTTGGTATCTTTCAAGCTCGTTAGTCAATAATTAGAGGGGGAGCTCGACTATTTGATGAAGATGTGTTGAGTAGTATTATGATGGCATGCATTATCCTTCACAATATGATTGTGGAGGATGAGAAGGATTATGATACACCAGAGGAGTATGAACCTGACTTGATGAATACGAGAACAACCCGTATTTACGAGCCACCAGTAACAAGCGAAGGAGTTCCTGCGATTCACGATCCTGTAGAAAGAGCATCTGTTTACACTGATAAGATTATTGCAAGTTATACCACTATGCAAGATCCTTATATTCATAACATGCATCAAAAGAATTTGGTCAAGCACAATTGGATGTTAAGAAACAATGTTGATTAAATGTTTATTTTTATTTGTAATGGACTTTTATATTTTATTTGTATCACGAGGCATGGACAGAGGGCAAACTACATGCTTAAGGCAAACCTCCTCCAAGTGAACCCTTAAAGTGGGAGGACTATGTCTGTACCTTTGGCTCAATCATACTCGAGGTTTTTGTGGCAACAGTGGTGACAAATAAAAGTACTTATTTCCCTTCTTTTATATATACTTTGCCAACACATACAAAGTAATTAAAAAAATAACATACAAACAAATTCATAAATTTAAGATTAAATTTAAAAATTTTAAAAATAAATGAATTTAAAAAAAAACTAATTCATTATAATTTTGTAAATATAAACGGATTTTATAAAATATATATAATCATCAAAACCTTATCCATTGTTTTAATTTTTTAAGAAAATAATTTAGGCTGACTAATCTAACTAATCTATTAAAATATATATTTTTTAAAAAATATCCATTAATCTAACTAATTTATGCTAATTTAATTTATTTTTTAAAATCATTACTTCACTTTATCAGATGAAAATTTTACTCGGGCGCTTGCCCGGTCGCATGGACCCACCAAATGTCAGGGTGATTCACAACGCGTTGTGAGAATTTTTTTTTTTTTCAAAAGTGCAGTTCCAGCCCTTTGCCCTCCCAATGACAGCCCCGGTTAAGGATGGCAATGTGGCGGGACGGGAGCGGGGTAGACCTCTACCACCACCGCCCCACCCAAATCTTGCGGGATTGAGACAGAAGAAGGCTATATACGGCACCAATATACACATTCTAACCATAAAATGAAGAGAAATTTACCGATTAAACTCGAATAAAATAAATTTAACAGCAATGTAAAAGCACTTTAATATACAAACTTGAGAGAAGAGTGAAAAAGCAGCCGCCAAAGTCTAAAGACTCTAAACAAAACTTCATTGTAAACCCTAAAACTATATAATCTAATATATATATATATATATATATATATATATATATATATATAACGGTATTTTTATATTTTTTTAACGGGATGTGACAGATTTTAAGGGATCTCTATCATGCCCCACCTCGCAATGTATTTCTCCGCTGCATTAGGGGGAGTTGGTTAGCCAAGGTCTAGGAGTCGGGAGTCGGGAGTCGGGAGTCGGGAGTCGGGACTCAAGGATGCTGTTGGAGGGCGACCACGGGGAGGAGCAGCAGCCCCGGCGTAACTTCTGGGGCAACACGCCGGAGGACGAGGAGACGTACCACTCATCCCAAGGCATCAAGTCCACCAAGTCCTTCTACGACTCACCAAGGGGCCTCTCCCTCTTCGTCCGCTCGTGGGAGCCACTGCCACCATCTACCCCCCGCGGCCTCCTCTTCATGCTCCATGGCTATGGCAATGACACCTCCTGGACCTTCCAGTCCACCCCTATCTTCCTGGCCCGCTCCGCCTTCTCCTGCTTCGCTCTCGACCTCCCAGGCCACGGCCTTTCCCAGGGCCTCCGCGCTTTCGTCCCCGACGTTGACGCCATCGTCGAGGACTGCATCTCTTACTTCGACTCCGTCCGGCGTCGCTCCGAATACCGAGACCTCCCCTGCTTCCTCTATGGCGAGTCCATGGGCGGCGCCATCTGCCTCCTCATCCACCTTCGCGACCTGACCACTCGGTGGAACGGGGCCATCCTGGCCTCCCCCATGTGCAAGATCTCCGATAACATCCGGCCACGATGGCCCATCCCCCAGATCCTCACCTTCGTCGCCAAATTTCTGCCCACGCTGCCGATCGTCCCCACCGCTGACCTGGTGGACAAGTCGGTCAAGGTCGAGAAGAAGAGGATCATCGCCGCCTGCAACCCGCTGAGGTACCGAGGAAGGCCCAGGCTTGGGACCGTGTTGGAGCTGCTGCGGGTCACCGACGACTTGAGCTCCAAGCTCTCCGAGGTTAGCCTCCCCTTCCTCGTGCTTCACGGAAGCGCCGATGTCGTCACTGATCCCAGCGTCAGTCAGGCGTTCTATGAGGGGGCGAGGAGCGAGGATAAGACCATCAAGATCTATGAGGGCATGATGCACTCCTTGCTGTTCGGGGAGACCGATGACAATGTGGCCATGGTTCGGAACGACATACTGGCCTGGCTGAACGAGAGGTGCGCAGGACCCAGCTTTCTATCTTAATTCCTAAGTTATGGCATTTCTACATCTTTCTTCTTCTTCCTGTTGGACCAACTTTGATTCTAGTTTCAGCTCCATATATGTATGTATTTATATTATGTAAAAACATCAAGAATTTTAACTTGCATTGAATTGTGTCACGTTAGCTGGATGATCTTGATATGTTTTCTTCAATTGATGTCATCTTTGATTTTTATTTGCCAAACTAATCAGAGGATGCTTCACACCATTAACACTGTAAGTGTTATTCTAGCATATGAAACCCATTATAGAGCGCAGGAGCTGCTTTCTTAAATCTGTACTTGATAACAACAGTTTTACTCTCACATCACAAGAGTTGTATGATTGCGCGGTCCATAAGGTGGACCGCATCGGCATTGTGTGTTCCTCCCCCTTGAAGGTTAATATTGGGCTAATACCATGAGCTTCTATCTGAAGGCCACAACCTTTGCCTAAACTTTCCCTCAAGTCTTCCCACAATCAAATTCCTTCTCATGCAAACTAGATGGCAAGTTAACAAACAGTCATGAAATTTCATGCAGTCTGCATGACAAGAAGTAATGTGCATCATTAAGATTATCAGTAAAAGTTAACTGAATTATGAATGATTCCTGAAATGATGAGTAATTGTCAAAAAGAATAAATCAAGTGTTTGGTATCAACAGAAAATGTGCCATTTTTCATGTGAAACCAGTGCAAGTTTTAAAGGTTCTTGGATGATACATAACATTGTTAGTAATAATTTGTTGGGTGTAGCAGATCATTTTGTTACTATCAGTGTTACCTTAATCGGCTGATAAAACCAGGTCTTTGGCTTACCAAAATAAGTTATCTAGGGAATGATGTCACCAAGTCCAGTAGCAAAGACAAACCATTTCTGGTTGGGCAATACTAGGTAGTCTACTCTTGACCTTGCATTAAATTGATATTTCCATATTCAATTGTGGATGCATTTCTCTTCCAACAGTTGCTTATCTGTTTTGTAAGCAGACTTAAAGATGAGGCTTGGTTGTGTCTTGTCTCCAAGCCATACTGAAAAGCCATAACTTGCCCCTAATCAAAAGGACAGCCTGTGTCAGGTAATACTTGTTGAATGAAACATAAGGGAACAGATGTAAATGGATTCAGAGGATCTGATGAAGAAGGAGATGACAGCAGCAATGGGGGAGAAAAAAATCAGGACTGGTTGACCTCACTGACCTAAAAGCATCTGGTTTAAGCAACAATTGAAGCTTGTAAACTATGTTAGGAGAACATATTTGGAAGGACAGGTCTGGTGTTTTGGCTACTCTAATCTATTATCTGTTCTGATTACTTTCTTGATGTGTATAGATGATGCTAAATACTACACCAAGTTTACTGTTCACTACTGGTTGAAATACTCTATAGTTCATACTCCACTGTGATTTGGTATGCATTTACTGCTACCAACTATCAATACTACATAACAATCATATTTCCTATATAACCCTTCACTCTTATGAGTACTAGTAATGTTAAAAATTACCTAAATTCTGCTACCCAAAGTTACTATTACTAATGGCAATTGCTATGAGTTCAGCATTATGACTGCTGCCTGCTAATATATGAACAGCTTATATACTACTTCTGTATAGGTAGTAATTATGTGATTTTTCCCTTTTCTGTTTCTTCTATCAATACTTTGTTCGTGTACTTGATCCATTTTTTAAATCAATGCACTTATACATTATTTTTCTGCTCACTATATAAATCTAGAGAATGTACCTGATACTCCACCGTGATTTGCTATGCATTTACTGCCACCGAATACCAATACTATATAACAATTATATTTCCGATATAACCCTTCGCTCTTATGAGTACTAGAAATGTTAAAATTACCTAAATTCTGCTACCCAAAGTTACTATTGCTCTTATGGGTGTGTATGGATTTAGTGTAATAGTATTGGGGGTGGGAAATAGTACCAAATAGGATGTAGCTCCAATTTCCAAGCGCCCGAGGTGGTACAAAACCTTGTGAAGAAAAGCCTTGAATTTATTAATGACACACCGGGATGAACTGACCAAGGCGACGAGGCCTTCGAGAATGAGATAGTGGCAAGAATGAGATAGTGGCAGTTCGAAGAGGGACCTAAGGTGGTACCTACTCAGTTAGGAAAAGTTATTCCAGTTTCAACGATGTATCTCTTTCTTTTTCTAGATTGGGTTATTATAATAGATAATTCACTACTGGTCCCTGAAATAGTGCTCTAATTGCCTTGGGGGTGTTTGTTTATTATTTAGTGTTGTGTATATGTGTTTGACTTTAAGGTCCCTGCAATCAGTAACAATGACCAATAGATAATTTTCCCTTCTTATGATGAACTCTTAATATTATAAATAAAATATAGTTTATGCATCTTTATTAAGAATCCCCCCCCCCCCCTAACACCCACACCCACCAAAAGAAAATACATTGTAGTTGTTTTTCATGGTCACATTTTCATGGTATGATTGTTACTTATTTCACTGATTTCCATTAGAGACCTTCACATCGTCGTTTTCTTTCCTTAAAATTGATTTTTTAGAAGAGAGCAGAAAATGATTCTCGGCCTTGTTAATTTCAAAAAGTTAAGCTTAGGAATCAGCGAGGGTTCAATTTCGTCTGCGAGGGACTTCTCATAGATTTGCTTCGGTTGTCTAATAATGCTCTTGTTTCCTACTTGAAGAATTCACTGGAACACAGCTCTTCGATTGCCCTCCGAGATCTTGTTACCAAAGAATTATGGCAGAGTTCTCAAAACCCTTACTCGAGGCCTAGAGATGGCACAAGTTCTCCAACTTCTGCACTGGCGTACAAGCCCAAAAAAGCAATATTAGCCGGGCACTCGGGAACTCATCAGAGCATAAGAATGAATGAAGGGGCTGCTAGAAAACAAGCCAGAGCTTTAGGAATGGATAATGTCCATGTTAACATGATTATAGGCATTAATGTGATTGTGGAAATTAGTGGCCTTGATTGTAGGTTTTGTTGTATCATAACATTTGACATCCTTTCTTTCCTTTTCTAGTCTTGGGTTTCTTGTATAAATATAGTCATACTTTGTAAAATTTTCATCAAGAAATACAAATATCTTCTCCACTAATATGGTATCAAAGATGGTTTCCTGAAATTTTTTTTTCTCTGCTCTTCTGGTTCTTGGATCTTGGTTTCCTGAATTTTTCTTCTGTTTTTGTATTTTGTTTTTGTTTTTGTTTTTTTTTTTGTTCTTGGTTGGCTCTTGGTTGTTCTTCTTCATATTTTGTCGGATTTGAATCTTTTGGCATTGTCTTTTTAGTCACTTTTACTTCCAAATGGAGAAATCTGATATTGCAAAACCTATTGTAACGGTTTTGACGGGCTCTAGCTATAATCTGTGGATCCAAGGAATATAAAGTTTTTTTATAGGTCGCAAGCTTTGGTATTATTCTTCAAGATATCACTTTCGATAACCAAACAACAAGATGAAATTGATGCTAAATTTGTTGATCGTCTTGAAGATTGGGACAGTAGAAATCATCAAATTATTACTTGGTTTCGTAATACCTTTGTTCTCTCTATTCGACGAGCCTTGTATGGATCAAAACAAGCTCCTCGGGCCTGGTTTGCCAAATTTAGTTCTACTCTTGCTCAATTTGGCTTTGTCTCTAGTCCACATGATTCTGCATTGTTCATTCGTCAAACTAACCATGGTATTGTCCTTTTACTACTTTATGTTGATGATATGATCATCACAAGTAGTGATAAATCCAGTATCTCCGATCTCCAAAATTATCTCAGTCAACATTTCGAAATGAAGAATCTTGGCAATCTTAGCTATTTTTTGAGCCTTGAAGTTACTCATAATTATGAAGGCTACTATCTCTCACAAGCTAAGTATGCATCTGATCTATTTTCTCATGTTGGCATTACTGATGGTAAAACTGTATCAACCCCTTTGGAACTCAATTGCAAACTTACTCCTTTGGATGACACTCCTCTTGATGATCCTACCTTATATCGACAGCTTGTTGGTAGTCTTGTTTATCTCACTATTACTCGACCTGATATCTTATATGATGTTCATTTGGTCAGTCAGTTCATGTCTGCCCCTCGTTCCTCACATTTTTTGCAGTACTTTGGATCGTTCGATATACTAAAGGAACTTTTTTCATGGTTTACATGTCTCTGCTCACTCATCTTTGGTGTTATCTAGCTACTCCGATGCTGACTGGGCTGGTGATCCGACAGATCGTCGTTCTACCACTGGTTATTGTTTTTTCTTGGGGGATTCTCTTATCTCTTGTGTAGCAAAAAGCAAACTGTTATTGCTCGCTCTAGCACTGAATCTGAGTATCGCACTCTTGCTGATGCTACATCTGAATTACTTTGGCTACGATGGTTATCAACTGATATGGGTGTCCCACATTCTTCTGCTACTATGCTTCATTGTGATAATACAAGTGCTATACGAATCTCCCACAATGACGTTTTTCATGAGCATGCAAAACACATTGAAATTGATTGTCATTTTGTACGCCATCATATTACTCAAGGCACTATACTTTTGATTTCTGTCTCCTCTGCTAATCAAACTGTTGATATCTTCACTAAAACACATCTTCCTGCTCGTTTTCAGGATTTACTAAGTAAACTCAAGCTGGCGTCTGCTATACCATCTTAAGTTTGAGCGGGGTGGGGGGTGTTAACATGATTATAGGCATTAATGTGATAGTGGAAATTAGTGGCCTTGATTGTAGATTTTGTTGTATCATAGCATTTGACAGCGTTTCTTTCCTTTTGTAGTCTTGGGTTTCTTGTATAAATATAGTCATACTTTGTACAATTTTCATCAAGAAATACAAATATCTTCTCCACTAATAGTCCAAAAGAATTGTTGCAGTGGCAAAACAACAGAATCAGTATGATCAGAAGAGGTAACTGGTGGAATGAGAAAGAGGCCCTAGGGGCATGCAGCATGAGACCAAGGTGAATCATGAACAAGGGAGGAAAGAGAATTGGAAAGAAGGTGAATGCGTTGATGTTGCGGTAGAAGACAGTAGCACTGTAGCAGCCGGTAAGGGTTTTTCTGTTTTCCCTCACCTTCTTTATTTCTTCTGTGGGTTCTGCAATTTTCTTTGTTGGGAGGAACTTCACCTCACATGCGTTTGCGTATATGATAAGAATCGCATCAAGTGATAACGCTGATGTTTTTTTTTTTATATCTGTTCTTCCCAGTGGTGGGTGGTTGGGTTCATATCTCGAGGCATTATCTGGTATTAATCGGACGTTTCAGATGGTATCTCTTTTTTTTTTTTTTTTTTGGGGAAACGTGAAAACTAGCCTTACTCATACCTCTACCGTTAAATAATAAGACGAAGCGGTTGGTCACGACTGCCATGCGAAGCCCATGAGAATCACGGTGTTACGAGAGGCTTCCAGCGGCGTTTCGTGGAAAGGATCAGGAGGGCGAGGAGGGCGAGGAGGAGATTGGCCTTCTCCAAGATCATCTCATGGCGGGCCGCTATGACAGCAACCCATTCGAAGAGGAGGAGGTCAATCCCTTCGCGGTGAGTCCCTTCCTCTGAAACATGCCTTCCTTGCCCTACACCTTCCTCCCTCTCGAGATCTCTTCTTACCATATGTTACGACTTTAGTCCCACATCGGCTACTCATGGAAGGGTGATGTGCATATAGGTGTTGACCAACCCTTCACTCCTAAGCCGGTTCTGGCTGGTGGAGTTAGAGGTTGGCACTGTTCACATGCCCGCGATGCAGGGGTTAAGCCCGTGCCGTTACCTTAATGCCTTCGTGGCGTATCGGTTGGTGCTTCACCGAGATGGTCGGTGTGGGGATCCGTTTAGCCCGAGTTGGGCACATGGCACGCGGTGGCGGTCCGTCACTTTCGGCCGGAGAGGGTTCTCCGGGCTGGGTTGCGGCCTGTGAGTCCGGGTTCCGGCGTCGTGCGTCATCGGTAACACGAGGACGTCGGCTTTGATGGGGCGGAGTAGTAGTGTTACCGACTTTTAGTCCCACACATCCGGCTACTCATGGAAGCGGTGATGTGCATATAGGTGTTGACCAACCCTTCACTCCTAAGCGGTTTTGGGTGGAGTTAGGGTTGGCACCTGTGTTCACATGCCCGCGGTCTGGGGTTAAGCCCAGGCCGTTACCTTGGTACGCTCGTGGGCGTATCAGTTGGTGCTTTCATTGAGAGGGTCGGTGTGGGGATCCGCTTCGCCGAGGTTAGGCACGTACGCGGTCAAAGGCGGTCCCGGCCACTGCGCCGGAGAGGGTTCTCGGAGCGGGTTGCGGCCCGTGAGTCCTGGCTCCTCGCTGGCCCGGTCGGCCGACGAGGACGCCGCCAAATTGATGTATGGAGTAGTGTTACGACTTTAGTCCCACATCGGCTACTCATGGAAGGGTGATGTGCATATAGGTGTTGACCAACCCTTCACTCCTAAGCCGGTTTTCGGGTGGAGTTAGGGTTGGCACCTGTGTTCACATGCCCGCGGTCTGGGGTTAAGCCCAGGCCGTTACCTTGGTACGCTCGTGGGCGTATCACCATATCTAGGGTTTTTCGTTCCGATCCCAATTTGTTCTGATTCGAAGTTCGATAAGGTCCCTGTGTTTGATTGTTCTTTTTGTCGGCTAGATCTGAGGGTATCGATTCGTTTCTCTGCATATTATCCCATCTGTCTTCAGAATTTCTGGATTACCGGTTTTGGCCCCCTTCTATGAGATCGTGGGGTTCGAATATCTTTAAAATAACCTACCATTAGAGGCCCTTGTATTTTTCTGTTGGATCTATTATGTTGGTTTTGCATCGATTTCATTCCGTGAGATATTCCAAGGCACTGTAAGTCCCAAATCCTCGGCTTTTGTTTTTCCTCTGTTTCTTTTTTGCTGTCCTATTGACGAGATTTATCATGCAAGTTGGGTCTTTTAATCTTGTTGCACATATTGATCGTTACTTTCTAATTGCAATTCATTTGCCCATAAATAACCAAAATCATGCTTTCCCTCGCAGTGTAATGCTGATGGTGTGGTTATTTTTTATTTTTTATTTTTATTTTATTTTTATTTTTTGGGAAGCAGGATCCCGGAGTTCGCAGAGCAACTGGTCAATCGAATTTTGGTGGCGGAGCTTTTTACACAACGGTTAGTGCTTGTAATAATATTGGTGTCTTGTTTTTAAACAAGTTATAACTACAAGTTTGATGGTAAATTAGTCACACTGCACTGTTGTTTGAAGGAATCTAATTCCCTGGAATTATTGTGTAAACAGCACAATTGAGTCTATAAACTGACATAAATTTTGTATTCCATCCCACATTACTATGTGAATGTCGATAGCCTGGTTGTTACTATGTTTACATAAAAGTTGGCCAAAAAATTTACACATGCATTTCTTTGTTCCAGAACCCTGGTAGTGTACCTCCTGCTTCAAATTCTAGGCTTTCACCTCTTCCTCCTGAACCTGCAGATTTCTACAATGATAGAAGTGCAACAATTGATATTCCTCTTGATTCATCAAAGGTTTGTGGATTCCTCCATAATTGAAGAAGGCTGTAGGAGACCTCCATATCTTTATGGGAGCCTTCTCATCAAAGATATCCTCACAAGAAACTGAGCCATATTGGTAGTGGACAGTGCTTCACATCCAACAGAGCCATTGAAAACTTCAAGCAATTGGCTCGCAAACTTGTGTACCCTAAATATGCTTCTTTCTTTATATTCTTTTTTATTTATTTATTTTGCACATAATTTTGCAACTATTTTGATCTTAGGATTTAAAGAAAAAAGAGAAGGAACTCCAAGCCAAGGAGGCAGAACTGAAGAAGAGAGAACAGGTACTTTTCCAATCAATTTATTCTTCAATGAAGTTTGAATTTGTTTCTCCCTGTTTGTTCAAATTTCCGGGTGTCTTTTTTCTTGGTTTTCATGGGTTTTCTTGAAGTGTGTACTTAGAAGTGTTCAACAATTGGTTTTCCTCTAAAGTAGGTTTAGGCCCTAAACCTAGAGTCTTAAACTTCAAAGTTCTGGATTTGGACTATCAATTTACTTTTTGATAGTTGAAAATTGAATTTCGTAATAAAATACATCGCCTACAAATTAATTTCTTTGCTTCTCCTTTGTTTCTATTTCAAATTGTTATTTTTTATCGTTTTAAGGTAATTTGCATATTTCTTTAATTACGTGCTAGTAGAGATCTCTGTTACTAGGGGTTCTAGGACATGTGATAAAGTTGATGACCATAAGTTCATTGTATATTCAACTTTCAGGAACTAAAACGCAGAGAAGATGCTGCAGCCGCGAGGTAAATCTTATATTTCAGGAAAGGAATTAATTTAATTTATTTTATTATTTAATGAATGAGAGGCTTATGTTTATAAATGGCTCGTTATCTCTCTCAGCTGGAATCGTTATAGAGGAGAAAAATTGGCCTCCATTTTTCCCATCATTCATCATGATATTACTTAGATGAAATACCCATCCACCTTCAGAGGTTGCAGTATTTTGCATTTGCGTCATTGTTAGGTGTGTCTCTCTTGGAATCTTATTGTGTTCTGCATACTATACTAGATTTCCATGCCTCTCTGATGATTTAAAGAAGTTATGCTTATTGACTCAATGCCTGTTTGAAAAATTTTGATCTTGTGAGAACAAATAATGAGTTAGCATTTCCAAGCAGTAGTTTTCTCTCATTATGTTATGATATATTTTGACTGAAGAATGATATGCAAGTCTCTAAAAGTTTGGTTTTTTTAAGCCATGTGTGACACTGTAATGTACTAAAAAACATCTACATAATCTTCATGAGGAAAAAATTAATGCCTTGAACAGTCTTTCTTCTTGCTTTTGGTTAAGCTCCGTAGTTTATTAGTTTGTTCACCTGTTGAACTCCCATGTTTGTTGTTTCTTGACTTATATTGAGATTAGTTTGGAGATATGATATATAATCGTTTTTAGATTAGGATATGGATAAAGGAGACTACCATGATTGGATGGACATATAAAGGTGTTTTGTGTAGGTGTTAATAGAGAGGAATGAACAAGGCTTTGGTGTGGGTAGGTCCATGATGTTGTTTGTATTATGGTTGCACTCAAGTCTGAGGACCTGATGGATTGTAAATGTTCAAGAGGAACCTAAGAGAATCTATTTTTTTTAAGCTAGTCTTGAATGTTCATGTGGAATGATGTTAAATCAGTGCATCCTGTTTTGGGAATTTCACTGTGCATAACTAGTAGTTGCCAGAGAGAATGCATAACTTTTAGTTTTTGCAAAGGTTATCTTAATTTCTTTTGTTTAATATATGTTAGGCTTAACTCTTTGCCTGTTTTGGAATATCATTGCCGTTACAGCAGCTTGGATTAAGGGTGAAGGTATGATTTGCTTGTTTGTTTTGACATGTGAGATTATGTATGCTGCTAGTTTTCTTCTTAAATTATGCTAACTTTCCTTGTTTCCAGGTGTAAAGATATGGTTACTTGCCATCATCTACTTCATCTCAGGAGTTCCTGGAGCTTACGTTTTGTGGTATAAACCTCTTTATCGTGCCATGAGGTACTTCAACTGCTGAGTTCTGAAATCCAATTATAGATTTTGTAGACCATTTACTTACACTTACCTCAACATCTTTCAGGACCGAAAGTGCTTTGAAATTTGGATGGTTTTTCATGTTTTATCTGGTGATTCCTTCTTTGTTATTTTTCATGAATATTTATGTGTTCTACTATTTGATAAAAAGCCATAGCTAACACCTTACCTTCTTTTCTAACGTACAGCTTCACATTGTCTTCTGCATCTTTTCAGCCGTAGCTCCTCCAATTATTTTCAAGGGGAAATCTTTGACGTAAGTTCCGGTCTTTGTTAAGTTAGAATATTCATATGGGTACAGATCTAAAATGGACTTTTAATACTAGCTGTTGGTTTAAGTTATTCATTATTATGTGGAGGTAGTTTTTATCCCAATAATAGAAGGGTTAATATAGTTGAGCTTTTAATATAAATCAATCTATGAAACAATTTTTGTATACATAATTTTAGTGATAAACTCATCTTGACAGAGCATTTTTCATCTTGTTAAAATGTGAAATGTTCACTTTTTTTATTTGTGGAAGTGCCATCCAAGGATAATGGGAATGGAGGATGTGTTACTGTTTAAGATTGGAGAGAGGCAGTGAGATACTTCCATGTGGAATTCTATATGTTTAATATTTCCTGACTTTGCGTGTGTGAGGTCAGAGGAATATAGCTGTTCTATGGTTTATATAAAGCCACTAATCATTTTTTTTGTTTTGTTTCTGTGGGCAGAGGAATATTACCAGCGATAGATCTTATAGGTGATCATGCATTAGTTGGGGTAAGTTCAAACTATTTATGCTCAGAGCTCTGGAAACTATTTTTATAATGTTCAGTGTACTTTTTATTTCTTTTCAAAAAGGCATAGAAGAGTACATTTTTTTACTTCTATGTTAACTTTTGTTTATTACTGTGTCTGTTCTAATGTTATTGGTCATTGTTTCTTACTTCTGATTTTGGCTTTAATTCTATCACTCTTGATGTATAGGATGATTTACTATATGTTGTTGATGGTGGTTGCTACACACACTGAGTTTCCGTTGTCTTTCTTGCAGATTTTTTTCTTCATTGGATTTGGTTTCTTCTGCATTGAATCGCTGCTTAGTGTCTGGGTTATTCAGGTCATCTTTAAACTCATGCATACTTGGTTACTATGTTCTGCATGTGTGTGCATCAGAATGAAAAATTGTGAAATCAATAGATGTTGACTGCAACAAAATGATCTATCAAAAATATGTGATTGAACCTGTGGCATTTCTATTAGAAATCTATGGAAGTGATCATGCTATTGAATGATTTCCTGGTATAAGAGTGTTACTGTTCTACATTGTGATGAATATTAATATTGTCATACACAAGTAATATAATAGGCAGATCTTTTGACCTTTCATTTGATAATGTCAAATAAAAAATGAGTGGGAATTCAAATTCAATTTTGATGTGGCTTTATCATATTCATGATTCTTGGCCATTATCATTGCAGCAAGTGTACATGTACTTCCGAGGCAGTGGAAAAGCTGCAGAGATGAAGCGGGAGGCAGCGCGAAGTGCAATGAGGGCGGCGATGTGATTTCAAGATTACATCAATGCAGGATCCGATGCTTTTAAGCTGTAGAAGGAAAGCCTGAGATAAGAGATCGGTCTTCCGCAAATACAATGAGATCACTGTTTCCTGCTACGTTTCCATGCTCATTTCGCATGTCTGAGTTACATAGGTGCTTAAAACACATTTGTAGACATCTTTGTACCTTTTGCGGAGGTCGGTCTACCTTGAATCAGTAATCTCTTGCCTTTTGGTTTGCTTGTACAACAGCTGTTGGACAATTGTGATACATTTTCACCGTGCGCAAATTTGCCGGCTTTCTACGTTAATCTGGTTCTCTTCAAGGAATCAGATTCTAGCTTTGAATTTTACAGATATCTGAATGGCAGATTACTCGGCTTTGAAGTCTGCAAATCCTAATCCTTATCCTTTATAGAAGTCCCTAATATATATATATATATATATATATATATATATATATATATATGAAAATATTAGAGTTCGGTCGGCCACAAGTGCGGTCTGCCCACTCATGGACAGGGGGGTTTATTGGGGCTTTAGTGTTTTTTTTTTTTTTTTTTGGGTGCTAGATTGGACCGGCCGGACTCTATATATATATATATATATATTCATGGCTAGGGTTATTTTACGGAAGAAAAAAGCTAGGGTTAAAAAAAATCTATTTTTTTAAAACAGGATAAGATATAATTGTAAAAGTGGCATTGCTTTTGGTCCGCTTGTTTGGAAGCATTTTTTTTGTACTTCCACAATTTAAAAATCTATAATTTTTTTTTTTTAAAAGATCTAATATCTAATTTAGTCCATTTATTATATTAAATTGATTTTTTTTAGATCTTTATTATAAATTAGGCCTTTTTAGTCCCTTTAATTTCATGATTGTAAAAATTCAGTCCCCAAAGACATATCTATAAGGACCAAAAAGGCTTAAAATGCATATATACAAGGACCAAAAATGCATGTATAAGAGACTGATATTTTTTAATCATAAAAGTATATAGACCAAAAAAGTTGGGACTAAAAGGGTCAGTTCCGTATAATAGAAGGACTAAATTAGGTATTATATATATAAAAACAAAAACAAAAATCCAACGTGTCCAGCTCTTTGAGATGATTTTTTTTAAACTGAAATTGGTGTTTGGAAATATATATATATATATATATATATATATATATATATATTTTAATGCCTGCCACTTAATTTTTCAATTCAATTTGGTATTTTTTTATATATATTTTTATATTTTTTTTATTTTTATAAGAAAATCCAATGGTCAAACTAATTTGGATTTTCAAAATAATCGTTAACAAAACCCTCCCCTCACAGATAAAATTTTCTTGAATTGTTCTTCATGAAGAAACCCTTGGAATTGGATTGCTAGACCATTATAAAAAAAACCCCTTATAACATTTTACACCTTTATACAAAAAACCCTGTGTATTACGAAAAGAGTCTTAAAGAAACCTCCCGTCTTTTTCACTTTATATAAAAACCCTTGTGCCGCATGATCATTATCAGAGAAAACCATCAACTGTTCGCCATTACCAACTTGAGAACATTAATATCCCAAAAACAAATGGTATAAAATAAGTTCACGTTATTTCTATTTAAGCAAATCTAACTGGAAAAAAGTTTATAGATTAACCACAAAGATGATAAAAAAAATAGTTTTCAACAATGATCGGATTACATTAAAACTGAGAGGTTAAGTGTTCAAACCATTGACAAAGTGGTTTGCTCATATCTACGAAAAAAAAAAGAGGCAAATGAGCAAGAGCAGATCTCAGGCAAGGGAGCCTGTTGCATTTCAAAGAAATATCACATACTTGTTACAAAGAGCCGGATGGATGAAGATAATAGAGCAAAATTGTAGTTGATGAAAAGGTAAAGGAACATGTTGATGCTCAAGTGAAGCAGCCATCAACCGATCCTTGAGTTATCACGGCCGAATACAAAGGTAGTGGCCCAGTTCACTGCCACATAGAACCTGTTCCTCCAGCTCACAACTCGGGTAAGATATGCAGAACGCCAGATGACCCAACTTATAAACCCGGCCATGGACAGCCCTTTAGCATCCTGAGAAATCAGAGCACAAAGTTTGCTTGTGAATCTTTTGATTCTTACCTATCTAATAGCACCAACTTCAAAACTTCAACCACCGATTGCTAGTGCACTACTTTGAAAACTTGCTATTTGTGATACGAAAGTCCGTTACCTTGTTCTGCCTTAGATCAACCAATGCCTTGTAACGCCCAACAGAAGCCATGCTCCCAAGGTGCTTGTAGATGAAGGGATCCCCGAGTGGTATGTCTTTGGCACAGCCTGCTTTTCCTCCATTTGCTTTTCCTATCTTCCTAAATAGCTCTGCCAGATACTTGCCTTGCCTTTCCGCAACCTGCAGCAGCACCATGTACAGCCGTCTCACATAATTAATTAAGCCGTCTACTTTTGAGAACATTATATGGGAACTAGGGACGCCTATATAAAACATAAACATATAGAACACATTCCAAAGAGGCTATACTATACACATGCAAAAAATTAAATCAGTGACATCCATGCTTTCTATTTCAAATACAGAGTTTTCAAATTTTTCCATAAGGTATATTTGACAACAAACTCTTAAGAAGGAGGTCTGAAATTCTCACTTTTGAAGTAGGATAAAACACTACAATGTTCCTTAAGCTTCACACTTAATCAAATACAGTATATATAAAGGAAAATGAACACCGGTTGTAACACAGTGGCCAAGATCACTAACCTGAGCCAATGCAGGAAGCACTTGTTTCCCTGTCTGTTCAAGAAAACCTGCACAGTCCCCAAGTGCAAACACATCGTCTGCTGATGGAACACGCAACCATTCATCAATACCGATCCTAAACAGGATATAGGTATCATTGGTGTATTAGAAGCGTGAGACTATAATAACTTGGAAGGGCTATAACATAACCAGAAATAATGAAAAAGAACATGGAATTTATTGCAGCTAACCCATCTAAAACTAACCTTCCACCCGGAGATTTAGGAATAGCAAGAGATTTAACAAACTGAGAAGGTCCAACACCTGTAGACCAGACTAGCAGCCCATAAGGAACATTGGTTCCATCACTCAGCAGAATTTTATCAGGCAGCACCTCCTTCACAACACCTTGCACAAGGTGAACTCCAGACTGAAACAAATATTTGAGGTTTGAACTTCAGAATTTCCTTCTTCAGGACAAGAAGGCCCCTAAAATTGAGGCAAATAAATATTTAAAAGATGGTCAAGTTACCCTGGTTAAGTGTTTAGTTGCATATTGCCTTAATCCAACATCAAATGATGATAATATTTCATTTGCCTGCCAAGCATGGAAAGAATATATCAAGTGATCATTCTTGGTCCTCAATGTAGGAGAGTATTCAGACCCTGATGGCATACCTCTATAAGGGTGACCTGGATGTAATCCTTTACATGTGAATACCTTTGGCGAACATCTCTCATAATGAAATCACTCAATTCACCACTGAATTCCACTCCAGTCGGGCCACCGCCAATCACAACACAGTGTAGAAGGCGCTTCCTCTCTTCTTCTGAAATGCCTGTGGCATGGTTTAAGACCAAGTTTACGTTCATGCCAAAAAGTATGACTATGAGCTCTGACTAATTACAAATGACAGATTTATTTTTGACTTATCAATTGAATATTAGCAAGTGGCGCAACACTAAAGTTGTCACCATATGACTGGGAGGTCACACATTCGAGTCGTCGAAACCACCTCATGACAGATTTATTTTTGACTTGTCAATTGAATATTAGCAAGTTGCGCAACACTAAAGTTGTCACCATATGACTGGGGAGGTCAGCGTAATGCAATTAGCCGCCGAAACAACCTCTCTTGTAAAAATACGAGGGTAAGGTTATGCATACAATGACAAGTTAGTGCGACTCATCCCCGGATCCCACGCATAACAGGAGTTTTGCAGCACCGGCTGCCCTTTTTAATATTCAATTCAATTTTCATAATGCTCTGCATTAAGAAAACTAGAGAACCAGGATAATTTGCAAATTAACCGCTGCCAAGCATGCCTTTGAGATTAAACTTGAAGCAATAATAATAATAATAAGTGCTTAAGAGGGAGGCATCTGGAGATCGGGGGAGTTTGCAATCCCTCGTTGAAGAAGGAGAAAGTCATCATCGATACGGATCCTGGGATTGCTGGAAAAATGGCGGACGTTGGGCGGAGATTGGTGACACCACAGCGAGAAGAACGGGTAAAGGCGGTGGTCAATCGGTTTGTTAAGGAGTTGAAGGAGGTGTTGGATCTTGATTGGTGCGAGCACGAGGTGGGCGAAGGAGAGGCCATTTCGAACGCCGAGACCTCCCGCCGTGAGTCCAACACACAAAGGACGATGGTGTGGAAGCGGATCCCCTCCCGAGAAGAAGGCTCCGGCGACCGGCATGGAGAGAAGACCTATGTTGAAGCAGTCAAGGGGAAAGAGCGGGGTAGCCTCATCACCGGAGGCCGACGAACGACGCTGGAGAACCGCAGCCTCGGCGCGGAAGCAGAGCAGTGGAAGTTAGTCCAACACAAGAGATGGAAGCGACCACCACCCTCGGCTAGACCACCCCTTCAGCCGCTACAACCAAGAAGGCGTTCACCTCCGGTTATTTACACTCCGGCGGGGCCGGTAATGGTTTGCGGCCAATGCTTAAAGCCAGGGCACCGAGCGGACAGCTGCAGACGGGCGGTCACCTGTAGACGTTGCTGGAGTGTGGGTCACCGGGCCAAAGAATGCAAAAGTGGGCTGAAGACCTCCAATGCCACCCAGGTGCAGGTGGGGAGAGGAAGCAGGCAGACCTCACCGAGAAGAACTACACAAGTCAATCTTGGAATGAGAGCGGACGGGGATGAACACAGAGAGCCGCTGCCGTGGGGGGAACAACGGCAGCGAAAGAAGCTTACCCATGGAGATGACAATCCAATGGGCATTTCTTGGCGTGAGAAGGGCAAAGAAATACTTCGGGAGGAGGACAGAACGAATCCAGAAGGAGGAAGATGGCCGGCGACCAGGATCCGAATCGGTGAACCTCACAAGCAAGGGGAGAGGGAACGGACCGGTCCTGCAACTAAGCAGGACCGGGACCGTACGGGGCCGGTCTCGGACCGTCGTGGATCGGCGCATGCCTCGCTGACAGGGGCGCCGCCCTCGAGCGAACGATCAGCGTCCGTACACACGGATCTCGAAGAGGCTGGGGGACACGTTTCGCTTAGGGAAGAGATCAGATCTGCTTTACTGGGGAAGGGGGGTGGAGACGTGCAGGCAGTGCATGCCATGGGGGCCCACGAGCCACATGCAATGGGAGAGATTCATGGTGTGGCTTTGATTAATAATAATCATGATTATTTAAATCTAATGGGTTTTGGAGAAAGGAATTTGGACCAACCGGTGCAAGGCTTAGTTAATGAAGCAAATGCAACAGTTGCAAATGTGGCCCACCAGGTGTCGCCCTTAGTTAATGAAGCAAATGCAACACTTGCAAATGTGGCCTACCAGGTGTCACCCGTTGAAGAAAGTCAAGCATTGGAAGACCATAATTTAATTTCAAAAATGGATTGCTATGAGGAAGACACATGGCCTTCCAAAAATCCAAAAAGAAATCGGAATAATCTATTATGGGTTAATCCAAATGATGGTGTTAATGACTTTATTAATGAGGAGCTTCATGAGACTGTTAGTGTGGAGATAAATAAGGAACTTAATGAGGCTATTAGTGTGGAGATAAATGAGGCTGTTAATGAGGTTGTTAATGTGGAGATAATTGAGGAGATTAATGAGGTTATAAATGAACAAATTCCCATTTACTCCAGATTCGAATTACAGGATAATGATGACCTTGATAATGAGCCTGATGAGAACTTGGAGAAACAAATAGAACAAGACTCTGATGATATATGGAGGGCCCAGATTGCTTGGGAAGGGAGTAAACAAGAGGATCAGGGTGACAAACCAATGAGTTTGAAAAGCCCAACTACAAGAAGCCTGAGACACGGCCATAAAGATGGTAGTGAGGATCTCTACCCGGAGGAAAGTCCACCACCTGAGGAAACACCAGAGACACTACTACACACACCCAACAAGCTCAAAGGAAAGAAAATCATCATCCTTGCCCAGCAACCAGACAAAGATTTATCCAACCATATGTGGCAAGGGGCTATGGAGGAAGGCACGCAGGAGGACACCATCAACAAAGAAAGGAAGGAACACCGGTCCAAGCATAAAGTATCGTTGGCACCCCCCAAAGATGCTATCCGTCAAAGTGGAAGGGCCCAAAAGCCGATGGCTAAAAGACTTGAGAAAGAAGGATTCATCGCTCCATCCATATCCAAGAGGAAGCCTCAAATGAAAGGTAATGACCCTCTCGTTACCCCTATTACCCTAACACTTTGTGAGTGGCAAGATAGGGAAATCTTGGGTAATGCACTGAAGGTAGGGATCGATCTTGGTCCATCCAAAGAGCAAAAGGCTTCTTATGTTCAACATATACGAGAAAGGGAGAAAGAGAGGGAAAGGGAGTGGCAGGAAATCAACTAGGATTTCTAGTCACCCCTAACTGAGACAACCGGGTCTATACATGTTTTTTAATGAAAGTCATCTCTTGGAATGTTCGAGGGCTGGGTAAAAGGAAGAAACGTTACCTAGTTCGGGATCTCCTCTCCCTCCACAATGCAGACATATGTTGCCTACAGGAAACTAAGCTAGCTAACATAAGTACTTGACAAAGACTGAGAACCATCGGTGGAACTACGATTCGACAAACGCCTTGAGAACTCAGTGGCCGGACACAAGAGGAGGTACATTGTATTGGTTGGAGCAGCTCCAAATACAACCTCCATAGTGTGATTCGAGACCAATTTGCAGTCACAGTCATCCTGACTGATAAGGCAAATCCGGAAATCCGAAGAATAATTACCACGGTCTACGCTCCATGCAACCCGTCCCTGAAAATACTCTGCTGGAATGAACTCAGGGAAATAAGAGGAAGATGGGATGGTCCATGGCTACTTTGCGGGGACTTCAACACTACCCGAAGATTGGAAGAGGCCAACTCTTCGTCTCACGGGATAAGGGAGAGGGAGGACTTCGAGAGGTTGATACAAGATCTTCTCCTTGTTGATCCCCCTCTCCTGGGGAGAAGGTACACGTGGACCAATGGGCGAGAACCACCGGCCTTCGCCAGACTAGACAGATTCCTGCTTTCCACTGAATGGGTCCTTGAGTTCCCGCGCATATGGCAAACTGCATTGCCCAGAGTACGATCGGATCATGCCCCGCTATGCCTAGAATGTGGGGCGCACACCCCTCATCCATCCCCATTCAGATTCAATAGGGAGTGGGCTAAGGAAGAGGGCTTCTGGGAGATGATAAGGTTGGATTGGCAAGGGCATTCATTAACGGGGGATGGAGCGTACATTGTGGCCAAAAAACTAAAACTCACCAAGGATAAGCTGACCCGATGGAAAAAGGAAACCCTCAATCAAAAGATGGAAAGGAAGAGGGGTATTCTAGAGGCCATCAAAGTACTGGACACCCATAAAGAAACCAGGGACCTCACAGGGGAAGAATTAAATCAAGAAATAGTACACAGGGGAGAATATGAAAGGATTATTTCCGAGGAGGAAGCTTATTGGAGACAACGATCTCGGATCAACTGGCTACAACAAGGGGATCAGAACACAAAATTTTTTCAAACCATCGCCAGTCAAAGAAGAAATGCAAACAGGATCACTCAGCTCCAGGTAGAGGATTTGACCATCACAGATCCAACAAGAATTACCGAGGTCATTTCTAGACATTTCACTGCTCTGTTTGGGACTGAACGGGAGATGAGGTACAAAACCTCCTGGGATCGCCTGTTCGAACACAAAACGAGAGTGAACCTGGACCATTTGGAGCAACCCTTTCAGGAGGAGGAAATCAGAAGGGCGGTCAGAGAGTTAGGAGCGGACAAAGCTCCAGGGCCAGATGGCTTTCCTATGACTTTCTATCAACAAGGGTGGAATATCATAAAGGAAGACATATTGAGACTCTTTGATGACTTCTTCCAGGGCACGGCTAATCTGGAACGCCTAAATTGGGCACATATCCTCCTGATCCCGAAAAATGAATCCCCCGAAGCTATACGGGATTACAGGCCAATCAGCTTGATTAATTGCTCTATCAAGATTATCTCTAAAGTCTTAGCCAACCGCCTCAAAGGAGTTTTGGGGGACCTAGTAGATGACTCCCAAACTGCATTTATTCAAGGCAGACTGATACACGACAATATAATTGCAGCTGAGGAATTAATCCACAAGATGAAGGGGGAAGACAACAATGGGGCCCTCATCAAGATCGACTTGGAGAAAGCCTTTGACACGGTGGATTGGGATTACCTTTTAGAAATCCTCCAAGCCAGAGGATTCGGACCCAAATGGTTGATATGGATACGATCCCTACTCACTACCTCTAAAGCACAGTTTCTTATTATTGGTGTGTCGGTGGGATATATAAGGAGCAAGAGAGGCTTAAGACAAGGCGACCCCCTTTCCCCACTACTCTTTGTATTGGCCATGGATGTGCTATCCACGATGCTTTCAGAGGCCGTCAGATCAAACATCTACCGGGGAATCCCAATTGGGATTAATGGGGAGACCACTGTCACGTCATTACAATACGCTGACGACATCCTAGTCTTCTGCACAGGGGGATTATCGGAGGCCCGAATTTTGAAACTCATTTTCTACCTGTTCGAGGGATTATCAGGGTTAAAGATCAACTATACCAAAAGTGTTATTATTCCGATCAAGGCCCCAGAACAACATATCCATGACCTCGCACAAGTGTTGAACTGTACAAGAGCTAACCTTCCAGTAAGATATTTGGGAGTACCGCTGTCTGGGGGTCGGCCGAGAAGAGAAGATTGGAATATCCTTATAGAGAAGATCAGGGGCAAGCTGAGGACTTGGAAGGGGAAGCTATTGTCACTAGGGGGACGACTCACACTTTTGAACTCAGTTATCTCCACAATACCAATTCACTGGATGTCGGCATACCGTCTCCCGGAATGGGTCATCCAAAAAATCGATGGTATCAGGAAGGAGTTCCTATGGAGGGGAGTGGACAAAGAAACAAGAAGCTACCACCTTGTGAACTGGGACAGATTATGCAGGCCCAAAGAAAACGGAGGTTGGGGAATCCTGAATCTCCGAACTTTTAATGGGGCCCTGCTGGGAAAATGGTGGTGGAGGATCCTTACAGGCAGTGCAGGAATCTGCCAGAAGATCTTTCAAGAAGCCTATTCCAGAAGAGGGTACATCGACCCCCACAAGCCGACAACAGGTAGAGCATCCCCGTTTTGGAAAGGCATTTTTAGGGAAGCCCCTCCAACATAGGTGAATATGTGGGTCAAAACCAGGGGATTCGCTGAAACTACCAACCTCTGGATGGACAATTGGTGGGAGGGACTCTCGTTATGCAATATCTTCCCGGGGCTATATGAACTGTCAATCAAACAACATCTTACCATCCAAGAAGCAAGAATCAAACTACAGAGGGGCATGCCACTCCTAAAGCTGGGCCCACTGAATAACAAGGAACAAGAGGGCTTTGACCTGATTAAGCAGGCAATCTTGAACCTCAATCCAACCCCCTCCGTGACTGATACAAGGGAGTGGAAACTCACACCTAACAAAATATTCACGGTAAAATCATTGTATCATTTCAGAGTAGATGGTGGGATTCGGAGTGATCTAAAGAACCGGTTCTGGAAACAACCTTGCCCCCTTAAAGTCAAACTATTTGCATGGTTGGCAAAAGAAGACAGGATCCTCACACTCGATAACTTACATAAACGGAATTGGAGGGGGGAACGTACAATTTGCTACCTGTGTGAAAACGTAAGATGAAATCAGATTACATTTCGACCTCATGTCCCTTTGTAGTGCAAATTTGGAACCATTTTGGGAGAATGTTTGGTCTACTGAACAAGTCGATTCGAGACACATGCGCTTGGGGAACCTGGGGATGCTTTCTCTCAGCGGGGTGGACAATACCCTACGAGGAGGTACAGGATATGGCCGTGATGGCAGTCACCTGGAGTATCTGGGGTGAAAGAAATAGACGATGTTTTCAAAACAAACAACGCGTTATTTGTTTAAGAATTACTCGTGATATTACTTTCCTCATTATTTCTTGGTTGGATCACGACCCCTTCGGCAAGAAAGCCGCCAAGCTGAAAACGGCAGGAAACCTGCTGAAGCGCAATCTTGAATTCACCTTGAAAATGCTAGGGCCGGTTGATGAGTGTAGAGATGTGTTCGAGGATGACCTACCACCAACAGAGGGTACGATACAAGCATTCATGATGGGGTAGGTCAAGGAGGCAAGAGGAGGCAACATCTCAGGTAGGGGAGAGTGCTAATAGATATATTTTATTTCTCGTTGTATGAGCAATGTAATGAACTCCTATTAAAATAACTTATAAATAAATTGTGGTTTATCCACTTTATCAAAAAATAATAATAATAATAATAATAATAATAATAATAATAATCAATGACACCAAAAGCAAACTTGGATAAAGAAGCACAGAGGCAACTGGGGGAAGAAATTGAAGATTATGTGTTTCAGTGCAATACGAAGTTATCATCTGGGACAAAAAAAATAACATCATAGGATAACCCAAAAATACTTTGTCAGACCAAACTTTAATAAAAGTAACATCTAATAAAAAAGAACAAAAGAATGATACCATCTAATTTACTTCTCATTTTTTGAGAAAAGTGTATAAACCATAATACTATGTTGAATTTGTTTTCCTTTCAGACAAAGGAGAAATGAAAGAACTATAACTACCTGGATTTTCAGAAAGCATTAAGTTCAACAAAAGCTTCTTTCGGATTTCTTGTGCATGATTGACTTCACGAAGGAAAAGGGCATGCTCTTTCACCCCTCGAATATTGAACGTCAAAGGATCAGCACCAGCTGCGATAACCAGCTTGTCATATGCAACTTTAAAGCGATACGGATTACTAGGAAGCCCAGCACTGGAAACAGCCTCACAATACACCTAAGAGAAATTGAGCCATCAGATGACAAAATGCTTACTGAAAACTCAGTGTAGATATGCCTAAAATTGATTCATCTCTAGTGTATATAACCACTCATCTAAATGACATTTGTCTACATATATGAGCAGCCTAGCACGTGAAGATCACAACCACCTTGAGAGATACCTATTTGCATTGAGTACATGCCGTATCAGGGATATGTAATACCCTAGCCCGATCCGAAGCTTCGAATCTATCCGACCCTCGATCCGACCTCAGGAAGAAATGCATGGGCTAGGTGGCTGAAAATATAATGGAAAGCATCTTTTAAAATCCACTACCATCGCCTCGCTAAAAGCATACAAAAATACCCTTATATATATTAAATTATATAGTTGTAGGGTTTCTGATGAAGAACTTTATTTGGAGTTTTTGGACTTTGGCAGCCTTCTTTTTCCCACTCTTCTCTATAGAGCAGTATATCAAAGTCTTTTACATCACAAGTGTTTTAAGTTTATTTTTATTCGAGTTTAATTCGGTAGAATTTCTTCATTACATTAGGCCTAAATGTAGTATTTTATTCAACGCTACATTATCGGCTCCCGCTGACCGCCCCGGCTCGGCCTCAAGACCCCGCCCCCGCGCTCCCCGCCACGCTGCTCTCGCCACTATTTAGGCGGGGCGGTGGTGGTAGAGGCCATCCCCGCCCCCGCCCCGCCCCATTGCCATCCCTATGCCAGAACCTAATGTTACAAATTCATCACTTACCAAGTGATAAATGGCCAACAAAAGTCACCTATTCCTTAAAAGAAACAAAGCAAACTTTAAGAAGCAAATGTGCAAGCATGCAGAAGTGTATTTTTATTTTATTTTTAGCATATTTATGAAGATCAATATCAAGAAGGTTTAGCTTACTTCATGCTTGTCTGTGTCAACTCCTGTGCAAGAAGCCAGGTAAAAGTATGAATTAGGGGCACCAGCAAGAGCAGACTGAATTCTACTAACTGGCTCTGCAACAGATCGGAATTCCAAGGTCCCAACGCATGTAGAAGCAAGCAGAGGAGTAAAGACCATATGGTTCCTTGGAGATATGCAGACAACATCATAAATTTTTGTGTCCAGACCTTTAAGGAACCTGCAGGCAGCCCATCCAGTGCCCAGAATGGCAACCCGTGGCTTCTCACCAGGTATTGTTGGCTCAAGTCCTGGCAGCCTTCTATCATCAACCTCCACATCTGAATCAACAAGAGGAGCCCTTTCTGCTGCTGCTGCTGCAGGGTAATGGCACTGTGCTGTCATACTAATAGCCCTGTGCTGAAAGGCATCCCTTGGTTTAATTTGATAAACATGTTTTCGGCTAGTGAGTGTGGAAATTCTTCTGATCAGGGAGGGGAAGTATTGGTGTTCACCCGCCAGATGAGTTTTAGGAAGCAATCCAGCGCAACTTGTGTGGGTGGGAGTGGCAACTCTAGCTGAAGAATCAACACCTAAAGAACTCCTCAATGTAGTTCTTGCTATCCTTGGCAAGCCCATTTTGTGTGAACAATCAGAGCAAGTCTAGCACACTCTGCAGTGGGTGATGCTCCTCCGCTATCAGAGACCTTTCTGGCGGCCCAAGGTATTTGAAGGGTGGAACAAGGAGGATCTGACAGAAGAATGAATATAGAAAAAGTTAAGTGAAGACAAGGAACCAAATTCTGAAGACCTTCCTTCTCGTGAAAATATCTCAAGTAGGCAACGAAAACAAGACAAGGATAAAGAATGCATTGCATCATCACTACAATCTTAAACCAAGGCTAAAACTTTGGAAAAGCAGTCCGCCTAAAACTCTTGAGCGTGCATTCTAATGAAATGCAAAGCTCATTGCATTTGAAGTATATACCAGCCAAAATTAAAAATGAAATAAATAATAATCAAGGCAAGTGACGATGAGGGCAAAGCTCTTGTTCAGTAAAAAAAAACAGATGCTTCTCTCCAGTCTCCTCTAATGGAACTTGTACTGACCGTGTTTATTCAATGTAGAAAAATCATGTGATTGACAAACAAAACATAATTATTAATAAACACATTCAGTAAGCAAATAAACACTATTCATATCGTGAATCAATGTAGCAGCGAGAAAGATTTCTTTTCTCCTCACACAATTCACAAACAAATGCAAGTTACCACAGAACTTATCTTCAAACAGGAATTCACGAGACCTCCAAGCAAGTCCAAGAAAACCCATTTTTCCAAAACACACATTGGTGGAGAAACCAAGTCCCAAATTTCTCCACAGAAATCACCGAAAAGAAAAGCTAGGGTAAATCACCATGAACAATCAGGCACAAATCGTCGCAAGTTACAACAAAAATGATGATCTCACCTGACCTCTGGGGAGTACTCGGATACCAGACACCCGCACTGCAGCTGAGCAGGAGGGGGTTGTTGGACTTGGAGAGAGGCGGGCTTGGGTTTTTTATATATGTGGAAGTATACACTGGGTAGAAGTTGGCTTGGGGAGCACGTAAGTCACACGATTCTCCTTGGTTTTACTAATAATGCGGTTAATTAGTAGCGCGGCTTTTAAAACAAGTCTATAAATAAAGCACAGCAATCAACAGTTGGCGGTCGCCTCCTGATCTTTGAATTCGGCTTCTTCCCACGATCTCCATGATAAGTTCTAGAACCAAAAGAAAAATGTTCCTCTGTTAAGTGTTAACAGATAAAGGGTGTGTCTGGCTTGCTTGCTTATACTTTTTTCATTCAAAGTCGTTATTGACGCTTCTCACTTCTTTTCACGAAGGTTCATAGAAACAACTCGTGTGCGATGGATCATACTCAAGTCAAGGGTGTTTGTAACGTTTCCTGTTAAAATACACATGCAAAAGGAGCGAAAAGACCACATTATAAATAATGAAAGGGTTGACGGGTCAATGGGAAGAGCAGGAGAGGCAAAGGCAGACACGTGGAGGAGCGCAGTTGGAGAAGATTCACCAAGGGGTGAAATGGAGGTCGTGATTGAGGAAGCAAATCAAGACATGTGTCACGTCAACATTAGGAGGAGGATGCCCAATCAACGGCTGGATGGGTATGTCTGGACGGCTAGCACTAACCTTAAGAAGGCATCACGTGCTGAGGCGAGGGTATCGAAGATGTTGTTCCAAAACCCTAATTCTCATCTATAGAAGAGGGCGGCCGCAAGACCTGGTGGCACACTAGAGCTTGTTGGAGTTTAGTATTCTATTATAGTCCTAGTTATCCTATTTTCCATATTACTGATGTTACTGTAGAGCTGATGTTATAGCTCTGACTCTAGTTGCTTACTGTTGTTGAACACTACAAGAAATATACCCTATAGCGGCGGATATATCCGCCGCTATAGGGTATCTTTCCGCCGTTATACATATATAGCGGCGGCTTATTGACGCCGTTATCCTCCGTCGGTATATGGTTTAGCGGCGGAAAATCCAACTATATCCGCCGCTATAGTATTGTGAGGAACAGCTACTAAGGCCTATAGCGGCGGAAATATCCGCCGCTATAGGTACCGCTGTATTTTGTCTATAGCGGCGGATATATCCGCCGCTATATCCGCCGCTATAGGCCTTTGTAGCTGTTAGCATGACCTATAGCGGCGGATATATCCGCTGCTATAGGTATTTGTGGTTGTTAGCATGATCTATAGCGGCGGATATATCCGCCGCTATAGTGTATATATTATATTATTATTATTATTATTATTAATACTAATAATTTACACAAATATCCTTTGATAGTATCTGAGATGACCAAATTAATTAATAATAAAAAAACATACTTTATTGCCAAACAAACATTTGATATTAAATAAAATTCACTATCTAATAATACAATATTCAGAAATTTAAAAAAAGAAATATTAAAATAACTATACAATATACAGAAATTTAAAGAACAGCATGAGAAGAGCAGATGTATCTTCCATTAGCTTCATCAAAGCTTCCCTCATGAGCCAAATCACCCTTCCATAATGTTAGCCTTTCCACTACTCCAGGGAGCTCCAACAAGTGCTTCACCTTCTCCAACATACAAGTGCTCCAACATGTGAAAACTAATCTGTGAAGTACATACATATCACAATAGATGAAACTAAGAAGCCGGTCCCAAGGAAAGGTTATTAGATGAGATTACTCAAGTAGAGTATAAGTTACCAAGCCATGTAATCCACAATACCTCTTTACAAGTGAGCATCTCTGTCAATGAGGACAAGCTCCAGTTTCTAGGGGCAACACTAAGCTTGAGATTTGCCAGACCTGAAAGGTCCTCCAAGCATTCTATAGAGACATTGTAATCCTTCCAAATTTTTGCAATATCACCAGCAACACAAACTCCTACCTTGATTTAATCAATGAATGCAAAAGATAATATATAAGATGACATCCAAATGGAAAAGGGTCCTCTTTAAATTGAGGAACAGGAAGACAGGAGTAACATTTTAAAATATATAACATTTGTTCATGACATAGGATTATTTTCATTATAAGATAGCAAAGAATGAAATAAAAAGGCAAAAGCAAACTAAAGTACTGCACACAATAAACAATAATATTGAGAGTACATGAACTCAAAAGAAAAGCGGAATGAACAACATCAACACAATTTTCTGCAGATTGTTAAAAAAAAATTAAAAAAAAATTACAGAATGAAATTGATGCAAAAGCAGAATGAACAAGAATCAAAACAAGAGAAAGTAATAAATCAAAGCATTGAGAATCAAGATTAAGCAACAACAATCAATTCATTCTTTGATCATGAAAAAAAGTGAGGAAAAACTGGAAATTTCCATAACTCAACTACAAACTGCAGAATGAGCAACAAACAACTCAGAGAACTTATCAACACAATTTTCCGCAGATTGTTAAAAAGACAGAATGAGATTGATGGAAAAGCAGAATGAACAAGAATCAAAACAAGAGAAAGTAAAATAACTCAAAGCATAGAGAATCAAGATTAAGTAACAACAATCAATTCATTCTTTGATGATGAAAAAAAAGGAAAATTCCATAATTCAACTACAAACAACAGAAAGAACAAGAAACAACTCAAAGAGAACATATCATATAACTATCTAACCTTCAATTTTTTGAATCTTTGAACTTGGAAATCAAAAGTATCAAACACAAACTGAGAGAAAGAGGTATCAATAAATTTAATACCTTTTCATTTATGAGAGCAATCTCAGTTGCTTTTGCAGCAGAGGCTGCTGTTTTGCTCTCTTCTTCATCACCATGGTCTTCTTCAATTTCCTGAAGAAAGAGTTGGCATGTATATATTCATTCATTTATTCATCCTCATATGCAGTACCTTGTGTTTAATTTCACTGTATATAAAGTATAAACCAATATTCACCTCATCGAAATCCTTGTTGATAGTCCTGAGGAAATGATCAGAAGGATTTCTTTGTGCTGGATAAAGGAATCCACTCCTTGCAAAGAACTAGAAAATAAACAACATCAATCCCTATATATATATACACACACACACATGCATACATGAAATCACTTCAGTAAAATTTATTTAAAAAAAAAAGTACTGTGAGTAGGGATTCCTACTCCACCACGTGCCCTACCGTGCCTTGTAGAGTGCCACATTTAGCTACACAATAATGGAATACCCCTATCATTTAACATGAAAGAGCATCAGCAAGTTTGAGAAGCAAATGGAAGCAAAGAGTCATACATAGAAATCTTATGACATTACATATATACAATACACCCAAAGACAATTGAAAATGAAAGAGAGAGGTTGGTCTGCTAATAGTAAGAAAGATAACAGATGAGTGACTACAAAACTGAGAAGATGGGAATCTTTGTGCTGACACATACACATGAATGAGTGCACCAAAGCAATGATTATATGTATTGTTTTCATTGATTATGCTCCTTTATAAAAAGAATAAAGATCATTAAATTTTCAAATTCACAGATCACTACTTATCCATGAAGTTTGCTTATATTGTAAACATAAGAAAGTTAACAATGAAAAGAAAACTATATGGAAAATATAAGAAAGTTAAATGATCCATGCCAAATAGTTTCCAACTATCAGAGATATCTGACAAACAACAGCACCCTAATATCAATAACTTCTCATCTACTCATTACTAGCATTCACAGCATAATCAGAGTAGCAAGTACTAAAATTATGAAGAACATTCGCATAAAATTTACAGCTAGATTATCAAAGCATAATTTGGCACAATTTACTTCAGGAACTACGCAAATAAGAACAGATTGGTCATAATTTCAAATTTATACACTCTCAATATCTCCGATCCAATCTCCAAATTCCCAATCATCCAAGTCAACTAGTTTCTAAATTTGGAACTGGAATTCAATCAAGAAAGCGAATGAAGGGACTCAAGTAACACAACGCGGAGGAGCTCCGGCTCCTACAATGCCATCAATAGATCCACAACCTAGGGCACCTAGAATAGAAATCGAAGGGCGAGAGAGACAGAATAGAGAATGGAATACCTTGTTGAGGCGATCGAGGGTGAGGGAGAGGAGCTCGGAGACGTAGGGGTTAGCCAATGGCAGAGAGAGGAAGGAGCTTCACGAGGCAGTGAAGCCAAAGGGATAACTCAAAAAGAGGCAGAGAGATCGGGTAGAACCTCACGGAGACGGAGGAGATATCGCCGGTCTGATGAGAAGGTCGTCGGTATGTTAATGGAGAGGAAATTTAAAGGTATTGAGTTGGGAATATAGCGACGGCTAATAATATACGCCGCTATAGATATCATTTAGCGGCGGATAAGAGTAACCGCCGCTATAGCTTACAAAGTGCATGTGTTATAGCGGCGGATATGATTATCCGCCGCTATAGATAACCGTTTTTCCAGAGTCATGCATTAAAGCGGCGGATATAGTAATCCGCCGCAATAGATTTCAAATTAGAGGCGGATTTTGAAATCCGCCGCTAATATCCGCCGCAAAAAAACAACTTTCTTGTAGTGATATTTTTATATATTTGAATGTTTACTGTGAATGAATCAGCGCTCATGGAGGAATGAGCTTGATTAGTAACGTATCTATCATTGTTTAGAAAAGGGATTCATTACAAGTGCTTTCGTTGAGATCGAACTTAAGCATGCCGGAGAATACAAGATCAAAGGAGATTAACGAGGGACTGAGATCAGTGGAGCAATTAGTAGAAAGGATTCCAATCTTAGAAGAGATGAACGAGAGGTTGAGGGTAGTGGACCGCACCGTGGACAGGATTCCAACCATGGAACAGACGCTAACCGGGCTCTCCAAGATTATGGAAGCACAACAGTGTATTCTGGCTGATCTGAAAGAAGGGAACGGTGGATGTTCATCACAACCTCCTAAGCCCATCGTGACAACAGAAGAGAACTCGTTGATGGTGGTGGCCCCGAGAGTGGTGCGGTTGGACTTTCCTCACTTCTGCGGAGAAGATGTCCTCCACTGGATCTTCTGAGCATAATAGTATTTTGATTTTTACGGGATCTCTGATGAGTATAGATTAAAGATAGTTGCGATTCACCTGGATGGACTAGTTGTGCCATGGTTCCAGATGCTTTAGAAGGCCAAAGAACCTCACCACACCGGTCAATGCTGACTCCAAAGCTATGGAGGCCGCTGAGATACCGCCATCCAGGTGTACAAAGGGGTCCAAATACTCCTTTATTCGTGACTCACTTAAATAGGGGCCAGGTGTCAACCGCTTATTACTCCCAGTTCATGACCTTGGCTAATAGGGTGGAAGGAATCTTGGCCGAGGCGCTTGTTGGATTGCTTCATCGGAGGCCCGAGGAGATAGTTATAGAGAGATGTAATCCCTCGCGGCCCGGTAATCTATCACTAAGCGCTAATACCGGCCAGCTGCTCAAGAGAAATATGGGACTTCCTAGTAGCAAGGGGTGAGCCCTGCAGGATCATTCAATTCAATACACACATATAGGTTAGGCCACCTACAGGAGGTCGAACCGCAATCCATAGCCGGAGGAAGAGTCGGTATGCATCCTTTACCAGCCAATTTAACAACCTCATGTGGGTCAAAAGGATCATAGTTGATGAAATGCAACTCATAAAATCCAAGGGGATCTATTTTACAAATGATGAGAAATTCACTCGCGGCTACCAATGTTCAAACAAGAGACTACTGGTCCTACAATGGGATGATGAAGAGGCGGAGCCACCAGAAACATAATTTGTTATCGACCTGGGACCTTTTGTCACGTTGGAGGAAGACGTTAGCAAAATGTAGTTGAACCCCATGAATAGCTCAACGATGACAGGGATAATACGCTTCGGCGACGGGAGGATTCAGGAGCAAGAAGTACATATACTTCAGGATGGCGGGAGTGATGATAGCCTCATACAACCGCGGCTTGCCCACTTTCTCCGACTGACCATCACTCCGAAGAAGTCTTGTCGTGTGCTGGTGGGTAACGGCAGTTCTCTACAAGTAGAAGGACTAATAGAAGACTTATGTATTCAAATACATGGGCATATGCTACACTTACTTGCGTATGTACTCCCAATCGCGGGCGCAGAGGTGATCCTTGGAGCTTCGTGGTTAGCCATATTGGGGATCATTTGATTGACTATAGCACCCAACGACTATAGCACCCAACGTATAAAATTCTATTTGGAGGATCGATTCATTACGTTGGTGGGCAACCAGGCGCCCAGGTTACAACAATCCACCTTAAACCAGCTGATGAGGTTGAACTCAACCAAGTTGATAGCACAATTCTACGCTTTAATGTGGCAACCTCAAGTTGACTGGGCCCATGAAGAGAAGAGAATGGAAGTCGAGGGTGACCTATCAGTATTTCAATCACAATTACCTCAGGGTATGTCTCCATCCCTTAAAGACCTTTTACTGTTTTATAAACAGGTCTTCTCTTCTCCTACGGGTCTTTCTCCACCGCTGCAGGCAGGTGCTTCACCCACATACATTTACTATCAACCGCTAGTCCGATGAGGGTGAAACCATACCGGTACGTTCACAGCCAGAAAAATAAAATTGAGAAGATGGTTAAACAGATTCTAGAGAAAGGACTGATAGAACCAAGCACTAGCCCATTCTTGTCGCCGGTGATCCTCTGAAGAAGAAGGACGAAGATTAGCGCTTCTGTACAAACTATAGAGTATTGAATGCTATCACCCTTAAAATACACTTTTCCAATGCCGACGGTGGATAAACTTCTAGACGAGCCCTTCGACGCTACAATTTTCTCTAAATTGGATCTAAGGTCGAGATATCATCAAGTGCTGCTTCACCCAGACGACAAATACAAGACAACATTTTGAACTCATCAAGGACATTATCAGTGGAGAGTGATACCCTTTGGGCTTTCAAACGCCCCAGCAACCTTTCAGGCAATGATGAACCAGGTTTTTAACTTCGCTTTGAAGAGGTATGTTCTGGTGTTCTTTAATGATATCCTAGTCTATAGAAACAACTAGGAGATTCACATGGAGCATTTGGGAAAGGTCCTGCACACACTCCAGCATAACAAATTGTATGCTAAATACTCCAAATGTTGCTTTGGGTTATCTCAGGTAGAATATATGGGGCATGTAGTGTCCGAAAGGGTATGCAAATGGATAAAAACAAAGTGGAAGTTATTATCCAGTGGCCTCCTCCTTCTTCCGTCAAGCAGCTCAGAGGGTTCTTAGGGTTGAGTGGCTATTAAAGGTGTTTTATTAAATACTATGCCTCGATAGCTCACCCTTTGAAGGAATTATTGAAGCGATATTGTTTGCTCTGGAATGCAGTGACACAGAAGGCTTTTGAAGACCTCAAGACAACCATTACCATAACCCCAGTTCTCAGCTTGTCGGATTTCTCCAAACCATTCACATTGGAGACTGACGCATCAGGGGAGGGGATTGGAGCCATACTCAGCTAAGCTAAACATCCCATAGCTTACTTCTCAAAAAAGTTAAATCCTCGAATACGTCAGCAGTCCGCATATACTCATGAGTTCTATGCTATAACAGAAACATTGGCTAAATTTCACCACTATCTCCTGGAAAATCATTTTGTTATCAAAACAGACCAGCAGACATTGCAACACTTGAATGATCAAGCCATTCACACTCCTGAGTAGCAAAAGTGGGTTACCAAACTTCTTAGCTATGATTCTGAGTAGAATATCATCCCGAAAAGGAGAACACAGTTGTAGATGCTCTGTCTAGATGCTTCTCCTTGGCCTATTCTCAGAGACACACAGCTTTGATGGAACAAATAAAAACAATCCCAAGCATCGAGACCGGAATGTCTTAGTGTAATTCAGGCGCTACAGGGAGATAAGGTGGAACCGGGTCCGTTTTCTCTGCGCCAACAACTGCTATGGTTTAAGGAGCACTTAGTAGTGCCTGCAAACAAGTAGCTCCAAGAACAACTTGTGCGGGAGTACCATGCACCCTATTTGGGGGTTATGTAGGTATCATACGTACTCATGCTCGCTTAGCCAAACATTTCTATTGGCCAAGGATGCACCAAGATATAGTTTTGTTTGTGAAGGCCTGCCTGACATGCCAACAAGCTAAAGAAATAGAAGCCAAACCCGGTGGACTACTGCAACCCCTTCCGATTTCGTTGAGGGTTTGGGA
This sequence comes from Dioscorea zingiberensis, assembly GCA_026586065.1. Taxonomy (NCBI): domain Eukaryota; kingdom Viridiplantae; phylum Streptophyta; class Magnoliopsida; order Dioscoreales; family Dioscoreaceae; genus Dioscorea; species Dioscorea zingiberensis. The sequence goes on along the minus strand of CM048819.1, from coordinate 73,567,059 downwards.
AGATATTGGGATAGACTTCATCACCAGGCTACCTCTTTCCAAAGGATTCTCTGTAATAATGGTGGTGGTCGATCGTTTATCTAAATGCGACCACTTTGTACCATTGCGAGCAGGGTTCTCAAGATCTTTAGTAGCGGAGGTGTTCATTAGCAGCATCATCAAACTACACGGCATTCCCAAGATGATAGTTTTCTATCGAGACAGTACATTCACTAGTGCGTTTCTAGCAACAACTATTCAAGAGGATAGAGACGACATTATCCATGTCGACTGCTTACCACTCACCGTCAAATGGACAAACAGAGGCACTGAACAAGTGTTTAGAACTGTACATCCGGTGCTTCACTGCAGACAATCCTCATCAATGGGTCGAGTTACTGGCCTGGGCGAACCTCTGGTACAACACCACTTGGCATAGTAGTACTGCTTTCACTCTATTTGAAATCGTTTATGGGCAGGAACCGCCAATACTGACACCCTGTTATGTTGACTCTGAAGATCCTCCCACACCGGTTGAGTTGCTCGATCAATGCAATCAGACGCTGGCTCAGCTCAAACAACATCTTCTTAAGGCCTAAGAACTTATGAAGCCCTTAGCTGATTCTCGGTGCAGGGAAATCATCTTCCATGAAGGGGATTTGGTCTTAGTGAAGTTACACCCCTACAACCAGAACTCCTTGCGCGCCCAGAGAATGCGGAAGCTATCCATGTGTTACTATGGTCCATTTTAGATCAGCCACCATATTGGAGAAGTGGTGTATCAATTGCAGCTGCCCCTAGAGGCGCACATACATCTCATCTTCCATGTGTCCTTGTCGAAACCTTACTATGGAGGAGATCCCAATGAAGTGACCGTTGTCTTGCCATCCATCACTGGAGAACTGGGTCCTGTGATACAACATGTTTGGTTACTTAAGAAAAGATAGATTCTCAAACAAGGGCGCGAAGTAACCTAAGTGCTGGTGCAATGGGACGACTTGCCTCCAACAGAAACCACCTGGGAAGACCTTCCACAGCTCCTAAGCTCGTATCATATCAAGGACCTTGAGGGCAAGGTCCTCTCTAATGGAGGTAATGTTTCCTGTCAAAATACACATGCAGAAGGAGGGAGAAGACCACGTTACAAATAATGAAAGGGTTCACGGGTCAATGGGAAGAGCAGAAATGACAAAGGCAGACACGTGGAGGAGCGTAGTTGGAGAAGATTCAACTAGGGGTGTAACGGAGGACGTGATTGAGGAAGCAAATCAAGACACACGTCGCGTCAGCATTAGGAGGAGGATGCGCAATCAACTGCTAGATGGGTATGTCTGGACGGCTGGCACTAACCTTAAGAAGGCATCACGTGCTGAGGCAAGGGGTATCGAAGACGTTGTTCCAAAACCCTAATTCTCATCTAGAGAGCAGGGCGGCCGCTTAGTGGGGCACTGGAGCTTGCTGGAGTTTAGTATTCTATTTTAGTCCTAGTTATCCTATTTTCCATATTACTGATGTTATTGTAGAGCTGATGTTATAGCTCTGTCTCTAGTTGCTTACTGTTGTTGAATGCTTTTATATATTTGAATGTTTACTGTGAATGAATCAACGCTCACGAAGGAATGAGCTTGATTAGTAACATATCTATCATTGTTTAGACAAGGGATTCATTAAAGTGTTCTTGATTTCCACAACTCAGACAACCTCTCTCGCCGACAATTTTTCTTATTTTTGGTTTCTAGTTGAAATATAAATCGTGAATACTAGCAAATGAGGCTCAGAATGTTTGACTATTAAATATTTGGCAAAAATGCATTTTTGGTCCTTGTACTATGGTATATTGTTTATTTTGGTCCCTGTACTATGAAAATATTCAATACGACTCCTGTACTTTCAGACTTTTGGCAATTATTGTCCCTAGGGCTAACGTAACAGCCGGCTGGCATACAGGCTGAATATATGAATTTTTTAATATGATGTGGCATCCTACGGGGGCATGCTGACGTGGCAAAATATTTAAAATACTGAAATATTAATCACTTAATAATGACGTGGCATGCCACATCAGCATGCCACGTGGCAAACAATTTCTAAAAAATTCTAAAAAAAATCTAAAAAAATCTAGAAAATTATTAAAAATTTTAAAAATTTAAGATAAAAAATGAAAAATCTAAAAAAAATCTCAAAAATAATAAAAAATTCTAAAAATTAAAAAAAATTAATTAATTTTTTTAAATTCTAAAAAATACGAAAAAATAAAAATAATTTTTTAAAATATTCTAAAAATCCGGTTAGAATTCTAAAAAATTCTAAAATTTATAAAAAAATGAAAGAAAAAATCTAAAAAATTTAAAAATCTAAGAAATTAAGCCCTTGTTTGGTTCAAAGGGGGAGTTTGGAGGGAGGGATTTGTATGCCAAAAAATTTTACGTTTCGGCTCAAATGTGGTTTATAATCTTTTTATTTGACGAAAATGGTTTTGAAAAGCGAATGCCAGATTTCACAAATTTGTCCTTAATTAAATAGGTGAAAAAATTTATAATCTTCGTTTTATTTGAAGTTGTTGGTAAAGAGCCAGAATGAAAGTGTATTATTATTAATTTAATACTAATTAATATTAATTATATTAAAGCTAAAAATTATATGAATTTCAGTATAATTAATACTAATTATTAAACCAATACAAATTTTATTACTATTAATTATTTTAGTATAAAATTTAGTATCAAACTAATTAATATTAATTATATTAATTTAAGTATAATTAATATTAATTATTAAAAACAATACAAATTTTATTATTATTAATTATATTAGTATAAAAGTTAAAATTAAATTAATTAATATCAATTATATTAAAGCTAATATAAAAACTAGGACTTAGATGGAATTCTGAAAATAAGTGAAGGCGAGCATGGTATTTTCAAGTCGATTTTTGAAATTAAAAATAAAAACTTTTCCACCCCTCCAAAAAACCCCGATTTGGGGGAGTGGAAAAAGAGGAGTTTCGAGGGATTTGTCACCCCTCCTCACCCCTCCTCACCCCCTCTCACACCCCCAACCAAACACAAAAAAATCCCCAAACCCCTTCTCACCCCTCCAAAAACCTCCAACCAAACAAGGGGTAAGGGAAACTACTAAATGTGAGTAGTCAATTGCTGCTTCGTTGTAATGTTCTTGCTATCCTTTTACCTGGACAAAGCTCATTCAAGCAAACTCTGTATAAGAAGCACCTTCACATACATGGAAGCGATTTATTAACATCAGTTAAATGTAATTAGAAGTTTACATTCTTCATCGGCTTTGAAGCGTGGGCCTTTTCGATCTTCTTATTTCAAGAAATGTACAAACTTTACTAGCAACCATTCTCATCCGTGGTCGATAAATTATTGTATGTGTGTATGTAGAAACGCAATTTTGTTAATAAAAGCAGTCGATATTTTGTGCGGAGATCAGTTAAGGCTGACTAGTTTTGATCAATTGCCATCTGGCTGGATATACTCATCCTAATTCCTAAGTAATCTAATCTTTAGTGAACAAACTAGTTAGGAGGACTCTTAGGACTTAGGAGTTAGGAGTGAGAATGGGAAAAGTCAGTCAATTGGGCGGTGTGGTTTTGAGCTGATACCCGGAAGAAGGCGGAATAAGAGGACGTCACCCATGTGAGGCCGTAAGCCTGTGGATGGGACCTCCCATGCGCCTTATACTCCGCGGAGTGACAGATTCCTCCTCTTGCGCGGGACCCCATTTCCCATCCTGCAGCTGCAACACATTTACATATCCACATGCAAAATATAACATGGCCATGCTATCTTCTCAAAATCTCCCCCCTGTTTGCTATTCTATGTCCATATCATACAACTCAAATTAGAAAGGATAGTTCAGGCTTAAAAGTTAATATCTTCATCATCATCTACCAGCTGCCAGCCATTAGTGTTCCAACAGACCAAGTAATAAGAAACCTTGCAAAAGTAATCCCAAAAACCTCTGTAGAATGGGTGGCATAATGTTTCAAGTTGGACAAGAAATTTAGAAGCTATAAATGTATATTTTAGTGGATGGGAATGGGATCCATTTCAAGAGTTTGCTGGAAAGGAGAAACTTTCACGGAAAAAAAAAACAGAAAGAAAAAGAAATTTCGCTACCTGCTCCCTCTCACAAAAAAAAAAAAAAAAAAAAAAGGGTTCATGTACATGTTCCTAGCTGCTATCATAAAACTTACTACCGGCTTTGTTGGGCGCCAATGTCTATGTAAATGTCAAGCGGGGAGATGATCTGGCCGCATTTCTCGGCTTTCAGGAGACTTGACTCGGACTGAACACAATAATAACACACTTAATGGTGTTGTTACTGTAGGGTGTTCTCTTGCTTAAAAAAACATAGTTACACAGGTAAGCAAATAGTGGTCTCCTCTCTGATGAGTTAGTAGAGCGCTGGGTGGGGTGGTGTCGTGGTGGCCCTCATTTAAAACCCAAACCCCACACAGCAACCAAGCTGTTTTTCGTGACAGACCCCCCAGATCCAAATGCACCACCACCACCAGTGCCACCATAACTCTCATGCTCTCATGCAACTCGGGCTTTAGAAAGTTCCTAATCCCTTTCACACCCTTTCTTTCTTCCTTATCTCTTCAAAGTTCAAACCTTCTTCACTCGAGAGACTTTTTTGTGGGTCCTATTTATTTCTTTTCAAATGACAGACTAAAAAGCACACAGGCTGGAAAGAGCTGGTTAGGAATCCCAGGGGAGACTCGATAGAAAGGTGGGCTCTTTATTTTTTCGGGCTAAACCTAGTGAAAGCAAATCTCCTCTGTTATTCTTCTCTCGAGCTGTGGATTTTGGGATTGCTTCTGCTCAAGAACTACGAACCTGTGGGAAAGATGGAATCTTTTTGGGTTTGACGAGTTTCAATATAGTAGGCAGTATTTACCCCGGCCATTGCGGCCAATTAAACCATGTTGCCTTGCGATTCCAGGTTGGTTGGTTGGTTTCTTTCTTTCTTTCTTTTGTTTTTTTAATTTAGTAGGGTTGTTTGTTATTTGGACCTTTGAGTTTACAAAGTTCAACCCACTAGTCTTGTATTTAATTTTACTGCATTGGTTTCTCCAGATTTGATTTTCTTTTAGCGATTTGATTTTCAGAGGCTGCATCACTCTGTTTGTTCGAGGATGGAGAAGCGGTCTCATTTGGATTTTGAAATTCAGGATTAGAAGTTAGAAGTTGGAGTTCAGAATAGGAATGCTGCTTCTTCAAATCAAAACTGAGAATGCGGAGATTTATTAGAGGTTTTGGAGGATTTTAACACCATTCGAAACATTCCCCTGCACTTGGAGGCCAGATTCAGAAGATGAGACACATGGAAGAACGGATTACTTGGGCCGCTTGGATCTCGTTTTTATTATATGCCCTGGCTGCAATGGCATCCTATTTTCACGTCTGTTCCGCTGTATTCGTCCCTGCGGACAACTACATGCTTGCTTGTGGGTCTTTGCAAAATGTGTCATTCCAAGGCCAGGTCTATGTCCCTGATTCACAGCAGTCTTCAATTTCCCTTAGGACTTCAGGAGATGGTGTCATCTCAACCTCCAATGCCGACGTCCCATCTCCAATTTATAAGTCCCTTCGCATCTTCTCGGAACCCGCTTCTTACGAGTTCGACATCCGGCAGCCCGGCCGCCACTGGATCCGCCTCTACTTTTTACCCTCTCTCTAATTCCGGCCATGACCTCATTTCTGCTCCACTCACCGTTGTGACCGACGACATGGTCCTCATTAACAACTTCACCTTCAAGAACTCCAATCACTCCGATCTCTTCAAAGAGTACTCCTTGAATGTGACGTCCGATTCATTGGCACTCACCTTCATCCCCTCAAATAACTCGGTCTCGTTCGTGAACGGGATCGAGGTGGTCTCCGTCCCCGATGAATTGATCTCCGATCAGGTCCTCGCCATTCCCAACGCGCCCTTCAGCGGCCTCTCCACGCTCGCCCTCGAGACCAAGTACCGGCTCAACATGGGGGGCCCTCTACTCACCCCGCAGAATGACTCGCTCGGCAGGACTTGGGAGACTGATGGCAAGTATCTCCATGTCAACAGCTCCGCTGTGAAGGTGTCTGTGGATCCATCCGCCGTAAACTACCCTGCAGGCGTCACTGCCGAGACCGCGCCCAGATTGGTGTATTCCACTGCTGACGCCATGGGAGATCCTAACGTCACGGATTTGAGTTTCAACATCACGTGGGTTTTCTCGGTGGATCCCAGCTTCCTCTACTTGGTCCCGCCTTCACTTCTGCGACATCGTCAGTAAGTCTCTCAACACACTCGTCTTCAACGTCTATATCAATTCTGACATTGCCATCGCGAGTTTGGATCTTTCATCCCTCAAGGGAGATCTATCCGTGCCGTATTACAAGGATTTTGTTTCCAATTCTTCAAATGCTTCCAGCACACTTACTGTCAGTGTTGGTCCGGATTCCATGGCCGACTACAGCAATGCCATCTTGAACGGTTTGGAGATCATGAAGATGAGCAATCAAGTCGGAAGCTTGGATGGTCTCAATTCTGTTGGAGATCTCCGCCCTCAATCACGATATAGTAGTAAGAGCAGGATCTGGATTATACTCGGAGTGGTTTTGGGGATTCTGGTTGCTGTGGCATTGGCGGCTGTGTGCTATTATTGCTGTTTTGTGGTTCGCAGGTCTAAAACTAATCCTCACAGCCACCCATGGCTACCACTGCCTTTGTATGGCAACTCACATACCATCAGCAAGGTATCCACAACCTCACATAGGAGCGGCACGGCCAGCTGCATCTCTCTGGCCTCTACAAATCTTGGTCATGCTTTTACATTCCAAGAGATCATCGATGCCACAAACAAGTTTGATGAGAGCTTCCTTCTTGGTGTTGGGGGGTTTGGTAAGGTGTACAAGGGAACACTGGAAGATGGTACCAAAGTTGCAGTAAAGAGAGGAAATCCAAGGTCTGAGCAAGGATTGGCCGAGTTTCAGACTGAGATCGAGATGTTGTCCAAGCTCCGGCACCGGCACCTGGTCTCACTTATTGGCTATTGTGATGAACGGTCTGAGATGATTTTGGTGTATGAGTACATGGCAAATGGGCCCTTGAGGAGCCACCTGTACGGGGCCAACCTGCCTCCTCTCTCGTGGAAGCAGCGACTTGAGATTTGCATCGGTGCAGCCAGGGGATTGCATTACCTCCACACAGGCGCTGCCCAGAGTATAATTCACCGAGATGTGAAGACCACTAACATTCTCTTGGATGACAGCTTCATTGCAAAGGTGGCAGACTTTGGCCTCTCAAAGACCGGACCAGCATTGGATCAAACTCATGTCAGCACTGCTGTCAAAGGAAGCTTTGGCTACCTTGATCCTGAGTACTTCCGAAGGCAACAACTGACTGACAAGTCTGATGTATATTCGTTTGGAGTAGTGTTGATGGAAGTCCTTTGTGCAAGGCCAGCTCTCAACCCAGTTCTTCCGCGGGAGCAAGTCAATATAGCGGAGTGGGGAATGAGTTGGCAGAAGAAGGGCATGTTGGAGCAGATCATGGATCCGTCATTGGTTGGTAAGATCAATCCAGCATCCCTTAGGAAGTATGGGGAGACGGCTGAGAAATGCTTGGCAGAACAAGGTGTTGATAGGCCGACAATGGGGGATGTCTTGTGGAATCTCGAGTATGCTTTACAGCTTGAGGAGACATCTGCGCTAGTAGATCCAGATGAGAATAGCACAAACAATATTCCTGGTATCCAATTGACACAGCTTGAACCTTTTGACAATAGTGTGAGCATGGTGGAGGGTATAAATTCAGGCACTGATGAAGATGCAGAAGATGCTGCTACCAGCGCCGTATTCTCTCAGCTCGTGAATCCACGAGGGAGGTGAGAAGGTCAATAACTTCAAGTGGTACTGGATTTGGGATTCAATATACGTTGCCCTTGTTTCAAACTTTACAAGGTTCTTTCTTCCTTTTTTCCCCTCTTTAATTTGAGTGTATCTCATATTAGCCATTGTAACTACAATGATCTGGCCAACTGTGGTCTTATTTCCTCTTCATATTCCCACTATAAATTCATATGGATTTAGACTTATGTGCCAACAATTCATATAAAATGGACATGATCTGCAGATATGTTTTTTGGTTGAATTTTCTGTTTGTGAGATGTTTACAGTGATGTCGAATCACGGCAGCTGTATTTCTGATCAAACATATAGTGACTCTTTTCCTTTTTCTCTCTTTTTTTTTCATCTTTTGTTTCCTCATCTATTTTCTAGTTTCTGCAAGTGGAATATAGGTGACAGGTGGTTTTTTGTTATAAATGTGAATGTTTGATACCCGTATTAACATTGGTGTGATTTCAGCTTGAATCAACCTCTACAATTCAGAGAATGTCATATCTTGTTTATACCAAAAGATACCGGGACTGCAACATCTTATGAAAGCACTATACATGTTATGCTCAGGCTAGGGAAATCCTGAGATTCATATGTCATGAATGGATTAAGAACATCCTGCTTTTGTCCAAAGTTAGCATTTCTAAGACTTGATGCAACCAAGTCTGAGAAAAATTTTGTTTTTCAGTACACAGTGTTTCCTCAGTAATGCATTTATTCATTAGTAGTACATCAGATTAGTGGTTTGTGTTGTATATTTTCCGATATCAGCAGAATTTGGTAGATATTTGCGTTTGGGTCTGACAGGATGCCGTGTAAAGTATATCCTCTAGGCTTTAACCATGGAATGTAGAAAGGTTGTGAGGACTAATTCCTACACCCCTGCTTTTATTCTTTGCAATACTTCTGCTCTGATCTGCATTCTTGCATTTAATGCAGAACTTTTGCAATGGTTTTAGTCAAGAATTATTCCTTGCTGGTGTTGCTCAAGACTTTGAGATCATTTTTCAATCCTTGCCTACTAATAACTTGCATCCTTGCATTTGATTTTAAAATGCAGAGTCTGTTGACAACCAATAAGTATCTAATATTGATGGAAAGGGCATTTTATGCATTGCATGTTGAGCTTTCCAAAATGTGCAGATATATTTAATAGGGTATATTGTACCATGATTCGAATATCTGTTATATCTTTTAGAAAATAAACATAGATTGACAGCAGTAAGGAGATGAGGATGGATTTCTGACTACAGCCACCCCTACCTTTGTTGTGTTGACCCTAACTCCCCCATTTTCTTGCCAGATCTTCAGTGACCCTAGAGAGCAATCTAAATGAGCGATGTGAACATGGCAAAGGCAGATGTCTACGCTACCTGTTAGTCACGCTTAGGCAAAAAATTTGCACGAGGGTTTGCAACTCGTGGAATTTTTCTTACCTTTTTACACATGGAAGTCCAGCCTTCCATGCTTGAAAAAGTCTACACCAAGCTATGGCTAGCATATGGCTCACCTGAGAGCTTTTCTGTGATCAACTGACTAATCATCTCTGTCAGGTTTACAATTGTTCGGGCAGCTCTATTAGATGAGATAGGACAAAGTTATATCTAACCCAGTAGTGAGAGAAATTTTATATATATTGTTGGTGCTAAAAACCAGTCTTCTCTCGTGATTAGAACCGATCCAATCCAACGGTTGAGATTTGTATTTGTTTGAATGCTTGGGATGCTACGGTTGAATTTTGTAGAAAAATCGCTTCGGTCTTTTCAATTGTGAGAAGAACCTCGTGACAAATAAAATGAACCGATCGGAGTGGGGCTTTTTGCCCGGATTTAGCTCCGACAATCAAGTTAGTGGAAGGGAGCTTGATGGATGAGTGAAAGATTTCTTAGTTAATTTGTTCACCACCTTCTGGGTCTTCTGCTTCTTCCCTATTTATAGACTTTTGTTGTGTCCTATGTTAATTCTTTTGATTGGAGTTTGGAGAATGTCTCATCCGCCGTTAGGGCACGTGGGGTGTTTATTCTTCAACTCTCGTCCCCTCTGGTGTCAGGGTGAGTTATGGCATTTTATCTTTTAGGTCGGATCTTTTCAGATAAAGATCTTCTTTTGTACTTTCTCTTTCCGTTGTTTGTCTTCCCGATGGTTATACCATGCTCTTGTTTTTTCGTTAATGGGGGAAGTTTGAGTGGGGACTGGGCCGATTGTTTGAGGGGTTGGGATGGTGCCGAGTCCGGCTCGGATTTGGTTAGGATGATACTGAGTGGTCGGTTCGGATTTTAACTTGGAGGTGTTGGAGATTGTGCCATTTGGAGTGTGATTGACCCGAATCTCTTCCGAATCTCTTGACACGTGCTTCTACCCGATACCCCCACCCACACACACACACACACACACACACAAACACACACAAAAGTGTGCTTGTTTCTGTTGAGATGGCTGGAAGACGTAGTTAGCATTGCCGGATTAACCTTTTGGTGAGCTGATGGACCCTGGATTTGTCTTTTGTTGTTGTTGTTGTTGTTATTGTTGTTGTTTTCTTGTCAAAAAAAGTGTACTTTTTCAGTCCTGAAAGTGATGAGCGAGATATGCTTCTATTGTTTACCGGCTCAATGACACGCATTGGGTTTTTTCTGTGTTGTGGTCAGTATTTACCTGATTAGTTTGGAAGTCTAGGTGTCAACCCTGGGGAAGGGTCATTGTGCATGGTCAACACTTGTCGGTTCTAGCTGTGTGGTCTTTTCAGTGGCAACAGTCGAGGTCTGGGGCTTGGTAGAATCCATTCCTGTGACGGTCCTTGTTTTGATTGGGGGTCGTCTATATATGTTGGATCCGACCTAAAAGACAAAATGTCATAACTCACCCTGACATCGGAGAGGACGGGAGTTGAAGAATAAACACCCCACTTGCCTCACCTACTTGCCCTGACGGCCGATAGGACATTCTCCAAACTCCAATCAAAAGAACTAACACAGGACTCAATAAGAGTCTATAAATAGGGAAGAAGCAGAAGACCCAGAAGGTGGTGAACAAATTGACTAAGAAATCTTTCACTCATCCATCAAGCTCCCTTTCACTAACTCAATCGTTTGGAGCTAAATCCCGGTAAAAAAGGCCCACTACGACCAGTTCATTTCCCTATGCAGGTTCTTCTCACAATTATGAAGACATAGCGATTTTCCAAGGTCTACTTTAAGCATTTACACCAAACAAATACAAAACTCAACCGTTGAATTGGATCGGTTCTAATCATGAGAGAAGACCGGTTTTTCGCACCAACATATATAATACTTCAAAATGAAACATTTTATGGTGAGGGATGACATCACATCATATACACCTTTGCTGCAAGAATGCACAAGAGAGAGAGAGGTCTCTGAAAGGCAGCCTTCATGTCCATGCCCACGTGAACAAGAGAGGTCTCGAATACAATCAGACCTCATGGTTTACTCTGTTAAACTTGTATTAATTAATAAGTGTGAAAACATCAACGCAGCATGCTTCTATCCATGGCTATGTTAATGATGTTCATGGGCTCGCTCCGCTATTGCTTGCAACCAGATCAATCTAGAATCTTCCTTGTCATACGTTTTTAATTAATGCAGCTCCACTCTCTGCCGTGTAAAGTCAGGCTATGGAAGAGAATAGTCCGTTGGCAGTTCTCTGATGCAAAAGTATGGATATATTATGACCCGTTCATGTTTTAAGGGGGTATCACTGCAATCCTACTGCGTGGAATGCCTTGATTGTAAGGCTTGTTCAAAGAGAGCTCCATGATGATGCTGGTCTTCAGCTTTATAAAGAGACGGATACTACCAACGACCACTTGGTCCGACGGTACGCAGTTTCCGTGCTTCGAGCCCCGCGTGGGTTCGAATGTTGCGGGGGTTGGTTTCCTGTGGCGATCTTGTGCGCCCGTGGTGTTGCGATTATACCCACGTTGCAGTGCTGATTCGATCCCAGACCGACCCATCCTTTGATTTTTAAGAGCCGCTGGCCTAGCCAGTTGTTCATTCGGTCAAAAAAAAATGAAAAATAAAAAATAAAGAGACGGATGCTATCTGCTGGGGGTTCTGGAATCGAGCCCACGCCGCTGACTTTCACTAGTCTAGTGAAAGCACGGTCCCTATTCAAGTGGGTTCTTGCACGAGAACCGTCCGAGGCTTCTCATCCACATGCCATATTGGAGACTGCACATATTTGTGTCATGCAACAATATTACAATGAACGGAGGAATCAGTGTACTATTACAGTGAAAAGCTGGCATTTCTTCAACGGTGTGTGTTCTCATTCTCGTGGTGAGCTGCATGTCTATAGGGCAAGAAGCATGCAGCATATACATAGACGTACACAATGCTTATTCTTCATCACTCTGGTCGGGCTCACCAGGATTGCCACTGAATTTAGATGACCAATAACGAGCAGCCAGTGAATTTAAATCAGATAAATAGCAGTGCCCACAGAATTCCAACTCAGGCCAAGAATAAATTTTTTTGTTGGAGTGGCAAAGCAGCAAGGAAAGATTTAGAATGACAAAACCAAAATCATTACAGTTACTGCCAAGGCGGGACAATACAAACCTTGTCATATGATTGTGATATTAAAATTTATCTGTCAATCAAAGAACCAACCACTTGTTAACTTTTTGGAGGGATCATAATAGTTGCTCTGTAAATCTACTTCTAACCGGACATTATCTGACATGTTTAAGATGATAAACAATGAAATTCATGAAGCAATAAATATGTGAAAAAAAGGTTCAACAAAGTTGCAGATAAATAGTCACCAAGAACAACAAAAACTGAACCCGGCGACCGGAATTTTAAGGCGCCTCAAGAATTCATTCTTCAAATGATGCCCCATGCCCCAATATCCAAAATGGGATAAAAGGATGAGGTAAAGAAGGAAGATGCCCCAACATCCCAAGTCTATCAAGTTTCCACATTCCTGGTAAAGTCCATGCAGGTCTGGCAGCTACAATCCACAAAACGGCAGGTTTCACATCCAAAACAGACGCATGAAGTGCACCCTTTACATGACGGGGAACGAGAGCATCCTCTGAGAACTTTGCGGCTGGCTCTCTCTTCTTCATCTTCACATGTGATCCTGTTAAATTGGGAACAACATAAGTAAAAGATGACTGCATGGATTAGGATGAACCCTAACATAATCCATGCAGTTGGCAGCTTCCAACAGATCAATTTAAATAACCTGTCCTCATCCTTGAAAAACTACTGTGATCAAAATACCTTACAAAACGAAATTGCAAGCCATTTTGCATCATACCTTGCAGTTTCATACAAGATTTCAAGGAAAAAAGAAAATTAACAATGAACTACACATTAAAAGATTCAGAAGAGTCAGAAACTATGAATCGCGCCTCATGCTCAATAAACTGTTAAAATTTAACCAATAAGAGGGCCGGGAAGTATAATAAGCAATGATGCATTAATACCATGGTAGAATAGAAAGAACTAAAGCTTTCAAAAGTGAACATCTATGCATTCCAACTAGAAACTTACTTGTCAAATGGCAAGTCAGAGCACTTCCAATTAGTATCTGCCACAGCATCATGGTGAATACGGCACTCCTCTGTGGATCTCAAACGGAATCTGCGTTCTTTGCTGCACTTTGTACAGCGAACAAATTCATCACGATGACAAGGACGTCCATTAGGGCCTTTGTGAGATCCATTCATATGTTTTGATGCTAGATTGTAGTATTTCAGGAGGACTGTTTTTGCAAGTGGAACCTTCTCTCCATTAACTATGACCCATACATTACTCTTCCATTTCCTAGCAGTCTCCCGACCAGAATGCTTCTCAAAAGCAGCTGGAGTCAACTTGTCTGTCATTATAGCATAAACCATCAATCAACAGGCAAGAGGAGACAATCAGAGGACATGAAGCATAGACTGAATTGAATTTTAACATGTAAAGCTATGAACACTTCAGATGACATAACAAATGGAAACATCAAATAATAAACAATAAATCAAGTATTTTACATAACACAAAACTTAAACAGAAAAAACAAATGTTAGTGCGGAAAGTGGTTCAGTTACTTAATAGATGTATGCATCAAAATACATACTAAGCAAGTTTTTGCTAAGAAGCAAAAGCAAACAATATTTATTTGTAGACAAAACCATGAAACTATACATGGGACAGGTTTCTTCTATATTTTGGGTTAGTTAACTGCACTGTAACAGGGCATCCACAGGTCAGATTGAAGTTACAAAATGACCTCCAGGTGATTGCACACTTCTCTTCACTGGAAAAATTAATCTATATTAAAATTTTCTATATCAGATCCAGGAAAATCAAACTATAGATATACATACAGAAATATATCCATTCTATCGTTTGTGTCCAAGCAAAGATAAGTTGATATATAAGGATACCATCTAAAAGCAACAAGCTACTAATCTAGAAACCTGTGAAGTTAGAGGATAATGAACGGGCCACATAATTTTCCATACATGAAAGATGGGTTTCGAAACCGATGGAGTTTGTTCTTGAGCACCAATATGAATCATTGCAAGTGAGAAAGTTATTAAAAAAAAACCTATATTGCATGGAGACAATAATCATAAAACCCCCAGGCATGGATTATCCATATGATAATTCAGAGAACAAGTGATTTTGATTGCGTCTCCAAGCTGAAATACGTTAAACTGATTGTAACTGAGCTTAGTCATCATGTACCAAAGGATACTTCCTTCCCATTTTCTTTAATTTTAATGTTGCAACATTTTCTTAATATCAGACCACCACATCATAAGAATATGAGGGAAGTCTCATAGATAATCTTCCTTAGGAATTAGGATGATGATAATGAGTATTATTAAAGCTAGTCAGAGAATGAATATTCACAAAGAACAGAGGAAAGGGAAGTATATTCAGAATATAAGACCTACAAAAGGTTATATCCAACTCCATTTGCATGGAGTGGAAAAGAAAGTATTATTATTATTATTATTATTATAATTATTATCCTCTCAAAAAGCCTTTTAGAGTAGAAGACTAAGGATGAGATCTAAAGCTAGAATCAGACAACTGGCTATCCAGCATGCCTGTGAGGCAAAGTTTGACCTCACTATAGTTAATGTTTTAAAAAAGTAGCATTTCTGCAGCATCAAGGAGATCTTTCTAGAGAGGAGTCACGCAGAAGAATGGAAGGAAACAAAGCACCACGGCACAAGATATATTATGCATGATCATGAGAAGTAACTCAGATCTACATGAACCGCACAAACAAAGATGCAAGCATAAGAAGACATCTCGGACTGGCACAAACAAAGATGGCCGCTGCATTGCATGCTATGAAAAAACTGGTGATGTTTGAGATACGAAGAAGAAGATGCTTTTCCTTTTTTTCATTCCAGATGAGAATACCCGTGAGGTTGAACAAAGAATACAAACGAAGTCCAGGATCAAACATCATGCGTGCATGATAGTGTACCAATGATCTACAGGCCCAACAGCATCAAAGCCAAGAATAGAGTACCTAGCCTGCATATGTTTCTAATCCCACAACAAAAAATAGCAATGTGATGGGAGGAAAAAAGAGATCCAACAAACCTTCCTGACAACCCGGTGTGCACTCACAGGTGATCTCGAGATCACCAGTGCCGGAAACCCTCAGCCTGCCCACAGCATCTCCATAGCGATGACTGGTGCAGCCACATGTTACCTCGATGAAGTCCCTACCTCTCTTCAAGCCACTCATCTCGCTTAATTCCTCATCCGTGAAGATGAAGCTGCCATCTTCGCCTGATTTGTTCGCCATGAGTCGCTGCTCACAGAAACAAACGCACGGGAACGGGTGGTGGGCGCACGCAGAAAGAGAAAGAGAAAGAGAAGGAGGAAGAAGAAGAAGAAGAAGAAGAAGAAGAAGAAGAAGAAGAAGAAGAAGAGGCCTGAGGGGAGAAAGGAGAAAGGAAGAAAGGAAGAAAGCCCCTCCGATAAATTAATCGCGAGGAGAGGAGGGGTAAAAAGAAAGGCCAGAGGGTTTGCTCTGAATGCACGTCAAAAGCGCTTCTCTAAATCCTAGAAACATCGCAGCGCAACCCCGAGAAGGCCCATCAATGAATGCTAGGAGAGATCTGAGAGAGAACCCCTGCAGCGTTGGAAACCCAAACGAGAAGAAGAGGAAGGCTCCGGATCGGCCTACGACGAAGAGCTCCTTCAGCAAACGCCGAACGGATCTATTATTAGGTCCATCCCATCTCAATCCCGATCCTTGAGAGAAGCCCCATCGCACACGCCTTAATTTCACCTAAAAATTAATCACCGGTGGAATTATGTGAGGGCTATAACTCCGCCTTTTCAAACTCGTGTTGTGTTCAGTGTTCCCATTAAAGCCCTCCCCTCCGGCTCCCCATTAAACAAAATAAAACCAACCCAACTCAACCCAACCCAACCCAAAATCAAACCAAACTTTTTAAGCTGCTTCTCTTTCTTTCCAAGAGTAATAAGCATATTACTAGCAAAGCTTCTTCTCATTCCGTGAAAACCCAGGAAGCCAGCGAGACCGAGACGCTCTCTATCCGAAGGACAAAGAGGAGGGGAGGGAGGGAGAGAGAGGAAGAGAGTTAGAGAGATTGAGAGAGAAGTGTTTGGTCGAGAGTGCAGCAGGGAGGGGCAACAGCGCCAAAGCCAGGTGTAGGGTGTGATTCCCAAAATGGGCCTATGAAAGAAAGAGCTGGGTGAGAGCAGGTGCGGACAATTGCACTGCGGCTTGTGCATGACAAGACATTGACAATAGTTTCACCAGAGGTTTTAGAGAGGAATCAACCGAGGTTTAATAATGGCTGTACTTTTTACCATTTCTATGTATATTGGTATTGCCCCCCTCCCACATCCATTTGCTCTTTTACTTTATTTATTTATTTATTTATTTATTTATTTATTTTCTTTCTTTATTTAGGCCAAGCGATCAAACTTGGGGTTTGGGCCGAAGCCGAAAAGAACTTTCCGGCTTAACCGACTTCACCCACCAATTCACCCTCTCCCTGCCTGGCCACTTCGATGATGGTCAGTGATGACTTCTGTGGAGATGATTTAACTCTTAACATTCACCCTATACTCCCCCCTCGTTTCGTTTATCAGAAGGCTCAAGAAACGTTCCTTGTATTTGTATATATATCAATCAGACCTTGCTATGTGCTTTATACACAAGTGTGCAAGAGAGAAATTAAGAATCTCTATTTATTCTTCATCTAATGTTTCCTAAATACCATAACACAATGATTTAACAGCGGCACATATATATAATATTATTATTTATTTTTTGTTGATATAACAATTAATGATAAGTCAAACAGTCATTGCACACATCTATACTTGATATATAACAAAATGCAGCTTTTCCATAGGGACGTGGTGTTTAGACTCCCATGAAATGTCAACCAAACTTATGTTTCCCGATTCCTATGGAAACTGTCAGCCAAACTTTTGGTGTGGTGGGGAGTCTCATCCACACTCTCCCTCTTTCTAATGCACAAGTCTCTCTTGACATCTAAAAGAGAGAAGCTCCCTGAAACCAGCTAACACAGTTCCAAGAAACACCACTCTCCCCCATTGATGATGGGAGGTGGTGAGGGTGGAGCTAATCCGCATAGACGGGGAAGAGGAAGGGTGGGGGCCCATGGGACCAACCCTACATCGGGTGTTTTTGTTTCTTCTGTGTAGGCGACACGCGGAGGTAAGAGCAATTGAGGAGGCCGGAAGAGGGAAAACGTGGGCGAATGTGATACGAGACCAAAGGTCGTTGGACCTGGCTGATACGTTGTTGGTGCTAGGACCCGTTATGGAGGCTTAAAAGGTCCATAGAGGACACGCTGGTTATGGATGAAGACCTACTCGCCCAGTTGCACTACAAGATGAGGATGACAACCTATTATAAGTTCTTTGGTAAACCCCCGCCTAAGGAGATTGCTAGAGAGGCCCTCTCCAAGCTGTGGGATGGCTTCGGGGATTTCTCTCTAGCAGAAATGCCTAATGGCTTTTTTCTGATCTGATGTGAGTCGGAGGAGATGGTTGAAAGGCTGCTATATGAGGGTCCTTGGACTGTCCAACTACTAGTTTTCCACATCATTCACTGACAAAAACATTTCCAATCGACGTTTGAAAAGTTGTCCATTACAACAGTGTGGATACAGTTGCACCACCACCTATCAGAATATTAAGATCCAGAGGGTCTGGAATCGGTGGCATCGCACTTTGGGAGGGTTATCAAAATGGAGGACACTACCATATTGTTGAATAGGCAAAGTATGCACAAGTTTGCATCGAATTGGACTTGAGCCAGCCGCTAACGCAGGTACTGTGGGTACGTTATCTTGACACTCATGCATTTGTTGCAATCCTCAATGAAAATTACTTGTATTCTGTTATAAGTGTGGGGTAATAGGACATGGAGCAGAGGCTTGTGGTTCATCGTCGACTGGGAGTTGAATGGGCACTCCAGTGACCGGACCAGGGGGACTGGACCCGAAAGGGAAAAGCCCCCTGGTTGCAGATGTTGGAATCCCTATTCGGAATACAGAGACAAAGAGCCACGAGATCTGAAAAACACTGAGCAGAAGGAGTCTTTTGAGGAAGAAAAGGACTTCGGTCCCTAGCTGATTGTTAGCGAGGAGGCAGGGGAAGAGGTTTGAGACACTGCGAGGAAGAAGAAATATAACAACCATCTCTTTACTGAGACAGATGTCACACCAGCCAGATCAGGAGGTATCATATGCCTAAGGTTGTAAAATTTAAAACCTAATAATAATGAAGTACTCAAATCAAATCAATATGACATAAGCATAACCGGTTACAATCGGGAGTCATATTCAAACGAGCGTCAGAAAAGAGTACAACATAATAAGTCTTGGGCAACAACAACCCCAAATACATGGAAGCAATTAACACATAATGTCAGATACAACACTACAAGACTAAAAATAAAGATAAGGTACGCCAGAGCCAGCTAGACTTCGATCTTTACTCGCGTCACGAGCTATTACTCATATCCCAGTCTAGATCCTGCAATATAAAAACAACAACCGAAGGGACTGAGCTATACAAGCTCAATGAGTTTAGGCAAATCTGCTAGGTATTATACATACTTGTCTCTCGACAAAACTGTACTAACATAATAGTACGTGTACATAAGCAAATATAAATCAGGAGGGTCTGCATAATTATCTTAAATCATGATAGGCATGCCAACACAATCAGAAACCCGAAGAAAGAACATATGCGATCTCACATCATAACAAGTATATAATCAATGTGTATATGCAATGGCCTCGTATCATACAAGCATGCACCCCTAGTTCGAATGTCTCGAGAAGGAATCAACTGATGACCGGGAACAGTGGTATACATCTACATGAGCCCGGTACCTAACGACCAACGGTATACATCTACATGTGTATGTCAAGTATGTCTCGTATCCGATACGGGTTCTCATAAGAGTCAGAAAGGGGTTTTATAAAAATAACGATTTTCACAAACATTTTTGTTTAAAAAAAAAACGATTGAAAACAAAGTTCCTTTCTTAACCCGATCTCGTCTACTTATTTCTGGGCTCTATATTGATCCCCGTTGTATCCTTTATATATGTCTAACTAAGGTACAACCTATGATACATAAGTAAATACATCTCTACCAATTAAGGTTTCACTTAACAGTTATTCATGCTAT
Organism: Dioscorea zingiberensis; assembly: GCA_026586065.1. NCBI lineage: Eukaryota > Viridiplantae > Streptophyta > Magnoliopsida > Dioscoreales > Dioscoreaceae > Dioscorea > Dioscorea zingiberensis. Next base: position 73,547,477 of record CM048819.1, on the reverse strand, counting down.
TTCACAACATAGCAATGCAAACATGAAATCATTATACTAATGTAGCGATAAAATTCATTGACATCCACAAACCGATATAAAACTCATAAGAATACGAGTAAACCGAACCACGATAAATACATGCATAAAAACTACATTTATAGAGATGTCCCCTTACCTGAAGTCCTGCTGATGCTCCCGCAGGACCTTTACCCTTTCCTAGAATTAATAATAATAACTAAATAAATACAAAAGTCGTATTTCCATAACTTAGTTCTATTGCTTTAAAATACGTAGATTTATGAATATGGAAATTATATTCTTAGCTTAGACTCTTATTTAGACTAGAAGGAGCATATTAAGACATTAAGCTCACAAAAGCATGCTTTCCTACGTAACATGCATTTCATGCCTTCAAGACTCATAAGAATACAAACTTTGCTCATAAAAAGAGATTTAACTATCTTCACACTTTGCATAACTAGAAGCCTTTAATCATACTCTTGTAAAGTAATTAAAGGCTATACATAATCATGAAGATTAATCATGTATTTTCAAGGAAAATTGGGCAGCATCTCCTTTGTTTATAGGGCTTAAAATTATTCTACAAACATGCTCCATAAACATTCATAACAACAATACCTACATACATGCTTGAATTACAACTCACTCTAACATTCATTCAAGCATAACCCTAGTCCGATCATCGGATCACCTCTTAAGAGCCTCACAAGCCCGAATAATACCCCCATCATGGTTATCTAATCAATTTAACAAGTATATCAATTCCCTTTATCCCAGTTCGAGACTACTTTCCATTCAAGAACGATCAACTGCTCATTGGAGATGAAGTAAGGAAGAGGGCGGCAGGGCTTTGGAGCCACGGAGGAGATCAAGGCTGGCAGTCTTGATCAAGTCTGCGAGAGAGGAAAGAAAGAGAGTAAAGCGAGAAACTAAGGCTGAGAGTTAGGCCGGTGGTAACTGGGGAGGAGGCTGGCAGGCGAAGGATAGACATGATGAGCTGGGGACCGGTGACGCGGCTGATGGCCAGCGCGGGTAGATCCGAGCAACGGTGGAGAAGAAGTAAGGAGGGGAAAAGGGGCGGGCGTGGGTCTAAGCACGGGCTGAGGTTTAAGATTCAATTGAAGAGATTTCAATTTGATTTCTCTTCAAAAGCTCTAAGTTATATATATATATATATATATATATATATATATATATATATATATATATATATACTGGGATGATACAATAAGGCCGGCCGGAACACTGTTCCAGTAAGTCCCATTTTGACCCTTGGAACATGTCTTAAGGATTTCCAACCATATGGATGGAAAGAACATCGAAAAATAAGCTAGCATGCCAATTTTTATACAATTTGCGAACTTGTAGGGTCTTCATCTTAACGGGTTAAAATTTATAAAAATCTTATTGGTTCAGAATTTCACCCGTTAAGATGAAGACCCTACAAGTTCTCAAATTATATCAAAATTGACATGCTAGCTTATTTTTTGATGTTCTTTCCATCTATACAGTTGGATTTCCTCAAAATACTGTGCAAGTGGGTCAAATAGAGGCGGGTCGGCCGCAAAAAAAAAACCAACCCACCCCATTAACAGCTTGATAGAGTGGGTCGGCTGCAAGTTGCGGCCGGCCGGACTTTATCAAGAGTCATATATATATATATATATATATATATATATATATATATCTTTTAGTTATTTAATTCAATTACAATAACTTATCACTAACCCTTTAATTATTTAAAGTTATCTCCCCACTTTATGTCTCATCGCCTTTAATCTATTTTATCTCTTCAATGATTCACCAACCCAAATCTTGAAATCCCAAGTCAATAATTCCAGTAGCACAGGCGCACTGTAATTTCACGGAGTTTGTCTTTCGTCAGACCAGATCCGAGATTATCGACTTTTGACTTCGCTTAGGTCTATTTTATGAACTCTCATTTTGTATAGTATTTGTCACTTAATCAATCTTGATTAATTAACACTTAATAAAATTTCTCAATTAATTAACCGAGATTATCCATTCCATCCACCTCCAACTATTCTAAGTGTAAGTGGCCTGGCCTAATAAGGCCTTCTCGCAGGTTGTGAGACTGGATTTTGTGAGACTCGATTTTCCTTTAATTGAGTTTTAAATTAATTTATTTATTTTTCGTGCTAATTAATCTCATTAATTTTTTAGAATTTTTTGATTTATTTATTTAGAAAATTCATGGTGTTACACTTCTCCCACCCTTAAGAAATTTCATCCCCGAAATTCTATACATAGATATATAAAACAGATGAGGTTACTGCTCCCTCATCTGATCTTCCCTTTCCCAAGTGGTCTCCTCCACTTGGTGATGGCTTCATAATACCTTTACCAGAGTTAACACATACTTCTTCATAAATTTCTCTTGTGTAATGTAGGCCCAAGAGAATTGCAACTACTTCTTCATAACTTTGCTAGGTAGGATTAGGTTTTATTATGCTGACTAACTTGGGAAAATTTTGTTTTGCAGGAGCAAGTAGGATGAATGAGAATTGAACACTTGTTTGTGTGCACATTCTGTTTGCAAGGCAGGATTTGTGTAACTGTTTGAAGTTATTTATTTTGCATTGCAGGATTTTGTTTGAAGTAAACAGATCATGTTAATTGAAATTGACAATGCAGGATTTTGTTTGCAGCAAACAGATTATGTTAATTGAAATTTCATTATGCTCTGTCAAGAATTTGAAGTTATTTTGTAATGTGAATTTTTTGAAGTAAAGTTTTTATCTGTGTACATATTTTGTAATGTGCAATTTGCAAGGCAGGATTAGGTTTCATTGAAATGTGAATATAAAATGTAATGTGAATTAAATTATGTTTAATGTAAAATGTGATTGTGCATTTTCATTATGTCTAATGTGAAATTTCATTTTGGCTAAGTTATGTGAATTTTCATTATGTTGTAAATGTGTAATGTTAAATGTGAATATGAATTTTCATTGGGTAAATTTTTTGAGTGGGTACCGAATTATGACCAAATGTCACTTTAAGCATCAAACTTCAATTTGTATCTTTTCAGGTACCCTACATCGATTTAGTTTCACCGGCCAGGTACCCGAGGGATTCCAGCGATTATTTAGTGACGGATGCCGGAAGTGCCACGTAATTAAATTTTAAATTTTTTATAATTTTTTTTTAATCCACATCAGCATCTCTTAAACTCTTCTTCTTCCCTTCCTCAACCGAGGACCCTCACCCCCTGTCACCGGTGGCACATGTCCGGCGGGATCCTGCCTAGGGGTGTAAGAGAGCAGAGCTGCTCGTGAGCTACTCGAGATCGGCTCGGATAATATTCGAATTCGACTCGAAATTTCATGAGCCGAGCTTGAGCTCGAGCTACTCAAGTAGTTTACGAGCCGAGCTCGAGCAACAAACTGCTCACATTTCGATATATGAGCCTATATCGAGCTAGATATATATATATATATATATATATATATATATATATATATATATATATATATATATATATATAAATACATGAGCCGAGCTCACGAGCTCGAGCAATTCGAGCTTCACAAGCATGATTTATTGGCAATTCGAGCTTCACGAGTCGAGCTTGAGTAGCTCGATTAATAGGCGAGCCGAGCTTGAGCAACAAAATTAAGGCTCGAACGAGCTTGAACGAGCTCGAGCCGAGCTTCGAGCCTCGAGCTTTTTTCATGAGCCGAGCTTGAGCAGGCTAATATTCGGCTCGGCTTGGCTCGTTTACACCCCTAATCCTGCCGGTGAAGAAATTCGTCGACACATCAATGAAACTGAACTTCGCATAACTTCCTAGCTTTTGTGGAAGCTCATTGGAGAGCTTGTTCAAGTATAACGACAGATTAACAAGCTCCTGAAACTCCCCAAACTCCTGCAGGACCTTGCCTGAGAAGTCATTCATGAACAACTGCAGCGAGATGAGCTTCGTCAAGAACCAGAGGAGCTTCCGGAGGCTTCCATTCGGCGATTATTGAAGCATCAAAGTTCATGAGATTGAGAGGTTCTTAGAACCCACCAGAATCCCTCCAGTGAGCAAGTTGTTGTAAATCTCAAGTTGATTGAGATTTCGAAGCTTAGAGATCTCCGGCAGGATCCCGCTAGAAATGAAGTTGTCAGCGAACTCAAGATCAACGAGGGCCATTAGATCTCCAATCCACGGCGAGATCTCGCGTGACGGGTGCGGAGGGAAGAAGAGGAGCTCGGGGAGGAGATCGTGGGGGTTGACCGACAACGAGGAGGGAGAAGAGCGAGAAGGGAGGAGAAGAGGACGTAGTTGCGGTAGTAGAAGGAGAGAGAGCCGACTGGGAGCGCAGGGAGGACGGAGACGGCGTCGGAGAAGGAGAGGGTTTGCGTAGTGGTTTGGAAGAGCTCACCGTCGAGGTTAATGGAGACGATGGAGAAGGACGGAATGGATAGCCAGCACTGGAGAAGGAAAGGGTTTGCATAGGGTTCGTGATGGGTGGGGAAAGAGGGGTTAATTAATTAGTTGTTAATTAATGTAATTAATATTATTTGATTGTATTAATTATAATTAGGGCTAGGGTTTTATGTTATTTGATTGTATTAATTATAAGTAATATCATTATGTTATTTTATTGTATTAATTGTAATCCACATCAGCGTTGACGTAACACTTCCGGCGTCCATGTCAGTAAATAATTGTCGGATTCCCTCGGGTACCCGCTCGGTGAAACCAAATCGATGCAGGGTACCCGAAAAGATACAAATTGAAGTTTGATACTCAAAATGATATTTAGCCATAGCTCGGTACCCGCCTAAAAAATTTACCCAATTTTCATTACATAAATGTCTTAATTTATACTTAAGTTGTAAATATTTTGGCCAAATCACGATAAGAAGAATTTGTAAATGTGTTTGCAATTGTTTCATGTGCTCTACACCGTTATTTTGATTGGAATGTGATCCCAATATTCAAAATGTGTTAACTGCACTTTTTTAAACAAATAAGTGTTAACTGCACTTTTTTTTAACCTAATCCTAAAAAGATTAGGGACCTTTCATGTATTAACTTAAAGTTGGAGGATCATCCGTGAAAAATCGTAAAGTTAAGGGACCAACCGTGAAAAATCATAAAGTTGAGAAAGAAAAATCCACTATTTACTGTCATGTCGACGTCCAGGATGGCATAGTGAGTCAGCATATAATCGCCACGTCAGACCTTTAGAACCGACAATCGGCTGGTGGGACCCTTTTCTTACGTTTTGAAAGTTGAGGGGTGATTTTGTTACAATTTGAAGTTGAGGGACGAAACTAAAATTCGGTAAAAGTTGAGGAACCATTTATGTAATTAACCCCTTAAAATTGATTTATTTATATTTATAAAAAATAATAATAATGATAAAATTATTTCCTGATCTAACGGCCTGAGCTTACAAAACATCCTTCCCATTTCTGAACCTTAAACTTAAAAGAGGAAATGAATTTATTCTGAAAAGAAGGCCAAGGGCCAACAAGAATTGGAAGTCGCCTTGCCTGGTTCCGGACAGGTGGCGACTCATCGGCCACACGTCCCGCATCGGGATGTGTGGCCGATGAGCATCTCGAGGCAATGCCTTGGGATACTCATCGGCCACACATCCCGAGGCGGATGTGTGGCCGATGAGTCACCACCTGTCCCGAAAGGAACTAGGCAAGGCGACTCCCAAGAATTGGGGTAGAAAGTCTTGATGTTAATCTGTTAGTTTAAGGGTGTAAATCCAATGAATCTTTGAAGTTTGAACCAGTAAAAATCTTTAGTTTAAGAGTAGTTTTTCATACAAATACAAATAAAATAAAAGGAAATTGTGGAGGAAACAGGGGCTGGTGGGCCCTTGCCCATGTCTTAAAAGCTGCTACCTGCCATGCCATTAAACATTTGCATTTGCATACTGATATTTATTCCTATTTCCTTGCTGCCGACCCTCATTCTCATTTGGGAGGTGGTAGGTGCGATCTCGTTCCTTCCAAGTCAATCGATAGTGGGATCCAAATCCATGTAAGTCATACTTATCTTTTCACTCACTCCTGCTTCACAAATCTGCTGTTTTCTGAGTGCAAGCTGATCGGATAACTCAAGCAGCTCGCTGCAGGGAGGTCGCAGGTCGGCAGTCCCTTTTTTTTATTGTAATTTCATGAGGAAGTCGGTCCACCAGTCATTGGTGATAGTTTTTTTTTTTTTTTAATTTCATGTTTTTCTCATGATTTCTGATTTCTTCGTGATCTGTGTTATGGTATCTTTTCAACGACAAGATCAATGTAATGAAATCCATCCCCTGTGGTAATGACAGGCCATGGATTTCATTACATTTTTTTCTGGTTTCTCAGATCATAGGTCGATCTGTGTTACTTTCTGTGAAGCCTGACAGAACGCTTTTGAGGAAATTACTATATTATGAGTTTAGAGGTTGAGTAATGCATGTACAGTATCTAACTGATTGTTGTTTTAGCAGAACTGGAGTGCAACATCAAATTAACAACTGTTTATTATTCTTTGATGCAGATTATACTTAAGTTGGTGACACTACAGTTGTCATCCCTATTAACTTTCTACATTGTCAAAAAGAAAAAATTCCCCCAAAATGTAAACCGCCAGTCACTAGCTACTTCTTTCTTATTTTTATTATTATTATAAATGTGGATAAGAACCCCCAACATCTCTCTGTAAGTGTAAGGGTGGGTGGGCTAACCAAATTTCTTTATGAAGATTGGTCACTGGCTACTTCTTTATCTGTTGCTGTTCATCGATATAATCCTTATTTTTCTCATCCTAAATTATTCAAGTATGAAACAGCTTTCCCATGAGGTAGGTCTATTGAAAATAACTTGCATTATTTCACATGTTTATGCTAGATTTTTGAAAAGCTAATTGTTATAATTTCTGGGATGGAAATAGGTCATATCAACTCTAAGCCTTCCAAATTTCTTATGTTTGCACAATATCACAAGTGCTGACTTCTGGAACTTATCATGTATGCTTTAGGAGAACTTTGCGATCTCTTATGCTTGCAATTATGACTGCTTTTGATGCTTATAAAATACAATATGTCTTTTGTTGCTCTATGCTATGGTGACAATTTCCTGATAAAATTCTACATGTGTTTTTCCAGATTGGGTCTGAAGATTTCATCTTGCTGAATGGATATAATAAAGATGGACCTGCGGACATTCACTCTACTAGTGACAGGATCCTGTGTGATGCTGACAATCCATTTTACAATACAGTTGCTGACAAAGCATCTTTCCCATTAGAAGAACCCAAAAGAACAGAAGGCCATATACTAGTCATCATACTTATGGCTCCTATATATGCAATCGACTCCTTTGTTGGTCTGTTGGATATCCAAGGTAGTGAAGCCTTTTTCACATTCTTGGACGCAGTCAAGGAATGTTATGAGGCATTTGTAAGTTCATGGCTCTAAATTTCCTTTTTACCATTTTTCAGATTTGTAAGCTAATGCCACTATAACATTTTCTTTTTTTCTGTTTACAGGTGATTGCCAAGTTCTTGGCCTTGATGTATAGTTACCTGAATATCTCAATTAGTAAGAACATAGTTCCTGATGAAATTAAAGGAAGGGAGGTTCATCATTCTTTCCCCATGACTCTCTTTCAGGTATGATTACATTTTTAAAAATTAGAAGTAAACAAAAAGTAAATGGCACTTTGTCATTGATCAGCTGGTCATGCTCATGTTTTTGTCTGTGTGATAGACATCATAGTGTCTACCTAGTGTCTGCTATTAACTAACAAACTGGTCAATGTATGGAATATTATCTGTGTCTTGCATGTGACTGGGTTTAGTATTTGTATAACCTATTCTGTTTGTGATGAATACTTATGGAATGCAGCCCCACTCGGTGAAATTAAATCACCATACTTTGAAGCTTCTCAAATATTGGACATGGCAATTTGTCATAATTCGCCCAGTCTGTTCAGTCCTGATGATTGCTCTTGAACTTCTTGGATGGTACACAAGTTGGATCAGCTGGGCTTTCACCATTATACTTAACATCTCTGTCTCCTTGGCATTGTATGCCTTGGTGGTCTTCTACCATGTATTCACAAAAGAGTTAGCGCTGCACAAACCTTTGGCAAAGTTCCTATGTATCAAAGGGATCGTCTTTTTCTGCTTTTGGCAGGTATTTTCAGTTCTTTTGAGGCCAACCTTCTTTGCTACTAGACTAATATTCAGAAACATTCTGCTGGTTACTGATGTAATTTCAGTGATAAATACCTTAAGAGTAGCATTTGAACTTCATGATAAACAGTGTTTCTGAATGCATTTTGACCAAACCATCAACCTTTAGAATTAAAAACATTTTCGTTATCAGCCATGTATGAGACCTGCTCTAATCTTCTTGAAGTGGTTCTGTTGAGCAATTCTTGTTTCTTTAAATTTGTGGACAATATAAATAGAATGTAGATTAATAAATATGAAATATGATAAATCTACACGATGCCTATATGTTACAATTTTCTTTTATCATCCTGCATTGGTGTTCCCTGTAATGGATTGTATACTCAACATTCACAATTTACTTGGTGTGGGCAGGGTGTGGTGCTTGAAGCCTTAACAACAGCTGGGATTATTCGCTCACACCATTTCTGGTTGGATGTGGAACATATTCAGGTAGCTCTGCAGAATGTCTTGGTTATTCTGGAGATGGTCATTTTCTCGGTCATCCAGCAGTATGCATACCCCGTCACCCCCTATACTGGAGCCATTGAAGAAAAGCCTAAACATGACTAAGACAGGAGAAAGTGATTTGTTGTGCTGTATCTTTTATAATAAGTTTGACGCATTGAAGTAAAACCAATCCAGTTAATACTACATCATCACTGTGGAGTGTGCTGTGTGTAGTTCTCAAAACTATACCTTTTCACCTTATAAATGTATGAATAAATTTTATGCTATCATTTGCAACAGGCACCCCATTTATTTCAGTGTGGCTTGGTTTCTTTTAATTTTAAAAGAAAATGCCTACATGGTATTGGTACTGGCGTAATGGAATTGGAACATGCCGCCAGGCTCTCAAACAACCGATGGAATAAAAAATAAGAATCTACCAGAGCTAAGCTTGGAAAAGTTTTGAGAGCATTGCTTATACCACACTTCGGAGCATCAAACAACCGATGGATGTACAAAAATGGCAGATGAATGAAGTTTCCTGGTACGCCAGTTGCTTATTATTACAGTAGTTAGACTGGTCAAACCAAGACCCCAAATATCACAAAGTTCACATAAACTGAACCACCAAGTATTAGATTCTTCTCTTACTCCACTGAAGTCAGTGATGATGTGATTCAGGGATCCATCACCAGTTTGAGAAGAGCCTCCCTGCTGCAGAAAATTCATTCTCCACTTCAGTATATGTTGGCAATATTTTGACAGTTATAAATGCACATTTGAATTAATTCCAGACATCTTCCACTTATGAGACAGGATTAGTCTCCAAATAGTAAGTAGGACTATTGAAAAAACTAGTGTGTCCATTAAGGAGCATGGCCCATGTACAATATAGAAAGTCTTCCCAAAAATAATGAGATGGTGTGCTGAGTTTTCCAACAGCAACAGTTTTTTTAAGGTGAATCTAAATGATATTATCGGAAGTTGGAACCAAGACCATAACTACTCTAGTTGCTTGTCACCTGTAAATGAATAAGATTGCATGTCTTCACTCAAAATCTTCACAAAGAAAGCCCTGCAAAAAGCAGCTCCAGCTCTTCATCCTGGGTTCTAGTCCTCTGCAATGCAGCAGCCGTCAAAGAATGAATGAGAAAAGGTGCATGCTGATATGAACAACTTCCAGGAGTCAAATATAATGAGAAGACTTACTTCAATAGACATAAGGTATAAAAGTTTGTTCAGCACACGCATGCGGTGTACTGCATAGCTGCTATTTGGAGGAAGTTGACTAACTCTTGCAATTTCAGCATGGATGGCACTCTTCTTGTCATCATTCCTTGCTGTTGCTGGCAGCCACCTGTGGGTTCCCTGATGTGGACCTTTTCCATTATCAGTCAGACCAAGGGTGCTGCCACCCTTGAGATGATCGACCTGGTCCAGCTTGAAAATATCTGCAGCAATAAAGAACATTATATTTTTTACCACTCTCCAAATACAACAGAGAAAAAAAACCAAACAAAAGCAAATAAAAAGAAAATAAAGGTGACCACAATTATATGAGAAGGGAAATTGATAGAAAAAGAAAACTAAAACTGTCCTAAAACATAAGATTTGCATAAAACCTTAAATAATATCTTCCTAAACTACTCATTAAAGAACAGTTAACTAAATAAAGGTTTCCACTTTCCAATTACACTTTTAATAAGCAAGTACCCATATGAATCAAATAACAAACTACAAGGCTTTTTGTGGATAAAATCATGATCTATCTATTATAAGTACAAGAAAAGCAAACACAATGCAACAATTTTATTTGGTTCACCCACTATGTAGCTACATTTACAGGAAAGCTAACCACCAAGTGAGATGAAAGGCCGGTGACCATGAAACCCAGCTTCAAACACCCATACCAAAAACAAGAAAAAAATCTCACAACAATTTTCCATTACTTGATAGCACAATGAAAGAATTCCCCAACACCTTGAAAATAAGTTCTTGAAGGTGATAGAGTTCTCCCTTATCAAAGTTAAGGAGCCCTCAGATCAATGATTAATAACCAAAGTCACAGATAGTAGTAATCCAATTGAGTAGAAAGAACGCTAGAAAGATCTTCTAACATTCTATAATGAAAATCTTGCCATTTTCAACTTATCTTTTTTATGATTTTAATGGTCTCCATGGCAAGCTTACATCAATTCAAAGGCTTAAGTTCTTGTGGCAATTGGACCATCCCATCTTACTTTAATCTTCAGCTCACTCCTTGACCATCAAGACCTCCTTCATGTTGCATCCATCACTTGATATACAATATTTATGGTCTCAAACATGCCTCCCGACAATGGTTTTCTAACTTCTCATCCATCCTCATTAGCCGTGGTTTCCGTCTATCCGTTAATGATTATAGTCGTTTTACTTTCATCCGTGATAACGTCTCTCTCTTTGTTCTTGTTTACGTTGATGATATTATCCTCACTGGAAATAATAATGATGTTATTTTCGACATGAAGTCTTTTTCTATTAAAGACCTTGGGCCTCTTCGCTATTTCTTAGGGATTGAGGTCTCTCGCTCTCAACAAGGGTTATTTTTATATCAGCAAAAATATACACTTGATATTTTATTTGACTCGGGCATGATCAATTCTCGCCCCGCCGCTTTTCCCATGGAGCAACATCTTACGTTTGTTGCTTGATGGGACACCACTCCACGATCGATTGTTTATCGACGTCTTGTCGATCATATTTTATATCTTACCGTCACACATCCACGACATCCAATTTCGCGATCAATGCTCTTAGTCGGTTTATGCAATCTCCAGCGTTCTTCTCATCTCCGCTTGTTCATCGTGTTCTTCGTTATTTTAAAGAGACTATTGGTACTGGCCTTTTTCTTTTCACATCTGGTTCCCTTTCCTTAACTGGTTATTTTGACTCGGATTGGGCTGATTGTCCTCTTGCTCGTCACTCCACGACAGGGTATGTTACTATGCTTGGTTCTATGTCCTATCTCTTGGAAATCCAAGAAATAGGCCACGGTTTCTCGATCTTCAGCTGAAGCTGAATATCGTTCCCCAGCTTCTCTTACTATTGAATTACAATGGTTACACACCATTCTTCGTGACCTTGGTATTTCCCATTCTCATCTGATTCTTGTATACTGCGACAACCAAGCAATTGACATTGCTGAAAATCCGGTCTTCCACGAACGCACCAAGCACATCGAGATCGACTGCCACTTTATTTGCGAGAAGATTACCGGCGGTCTCATTACTCCATCTTATTTGCGCTCATGTGATAAGTTTGCTAACATTTTTAGCAAACCACTTGCGCGGATGTTTTTCGCCGTTTTCTTTGCAAGTTGGGCGTCCTGGATCTCTCTCCTCCCTGTCCAACTTGAGAGGTATTGCAGTTTCAATTGAATTCAAAAATTCAAATTCAAATTTTCAAATTGTAATATTAGGAGATAGAAGATAGATTAAGTTTGTTAAATTTGTTTTCCTTAATTTATCATCAGATGATCTTGTAACAACATCATGTACATCTCACAGCTTGTATATATGAGGCAACAATATCAATAAAATGCAATTCTCTCGATTTGCTTTTCTATTTGAAATTCACAAAGCACAAGAAATTCATAGATGGTCACCAAACCTTGTATAGCCTTGAACATAATTAACTGAAATCAAAATTGGACATAGCAAGGAATCTCCTCAGTAAGCTACTGCGTCTTGTTAGACTCTTTAAGATTTGAATTAGATATTTGATAAATTTCCTAAAAAACAAGAATAAGAAATTTGGTGCCTTCCAAATAAACTTCTTATAAGAAGTATTTTAAGCGAGCTCTATCTATATATGTATCTATAAGCCCTATAATCCATGATTTGAAAGAAGAACACACAAATAAGCCATGTTCATGATCATACATACATAAGATCAAGATCAAAATCGCTTAACAAACTACAGGATAGATGGAGATTTCATCCCGCAAGGATACAAAAGCAAGAGAAGCATGAGAGATGGCTTACTGTCGGGATCTCGACGCGTCCTGACTCCTGGGAGAACGAAACCCTTTCTCTAGAGAATATCAATAACAACAGGATGATATCGAAAGATAGAGATAAAATAAAATAAAAAGTAAAATAGAAAAGAAAACAAAGGTGCCGTAGAAGAGACGTAACGACCAAGAGTCGATCACTGATTGGTTTTTGACTTGTAACGTCACCCTCCACATTCTGAATGAGGCGGTAATGTGAAAACATTACCACGTTTGACAAAAATGGTAGTGAAAATAAGTTAGTAATTGGCATTCTGAAACTGCTTTGCCATTCTGGCATTGGTGGTAATATGGATTACTACCAAAATAGGTGTTTATCCACATTACCAAGTTGATGGTAATGTGGATCCCTATTTTGCCCTCCATCATTTTACCATATAATTTTACCATATTATTATTATTATTTAATTAATATTAATTATTATTTATTATTGTTACTTACTATAATAATAATAATAATAATTATTATTATTATTATTATTATTATTTGATATTTGATCAAAATTTTAGATGCGAGTTTATTTCAGAAAAACGTGCCACAATTAATTTTTGGTATTAAAATTTAATTAATTTTAATTTACTCAAAATTTTATATAGAAAGGTATTTTGGGAAATTTGGAACATTCTTAAGTTAGTATCTTGTGAATAGAATATGAGCCAAACATATGTATCAGCATTCTGCAACATTCAGGGCGTATAAATTCAAGACTCAGATTCTGAGGCGTATTACATTCACGGTAGTGCGTATACCGTATCACCGAACCAGGCACCCTCATAGTCATAGGTAAAACTTTTAATGTGACAAGTCTCGCGGAACACTTTTTTAAGTGTGATTTAAGAATCTCTTGTCCTTGTGAGTGGAAGTGAACTAGTTAACTATATTTAGAAAAATAAACTATATTTTATTGAATTGAAATATAACTTAGCACATAATTGTTAAAGAGAGAAAAACCAAAAATAAGAGAAGAACATCATTTAGTTAATTAGATGATTTAGATTAGAAATATGTTCCATTTTACGATCGACCCCTACATAAGGGACAAGGCGGGTAAATTTTTGGAGAGGACATCAAACTATACACTTATTTCATTTTAAGGTCTGTTTGGATGTGATTTTTGGAGGTTTCATAAGGTAAGGTTTTCTTCAAACCCATACTTAGATGCAAGGGTTTGGGGAGAGTAAGGTAAATGGAGATAAAATGGAGGTTTGAAAACCTCCATTTTACCTCCACTTCTCAACCTCCGAACTTGAGGGTTTTGGAGGTTTGGTTTTGTAAGATTACCAAAATGCCCTTTTTAAGGTTTCAATCAAAAATCTTTTTTCTCAGGACCAGCACCCTTGCTTCCGTAGACCGCACAACTTCTTCAACGATCCGCCTCCGAGCGACCCGCCGCCGAGCAAAGCCTTCACCACCAGCCGCCCGCCGCCCACCTAGCTCCACCTTCACCACCCGCCCGTCGTCGTTGTTGAATGGTTTATAAAACTTATATTGAAAATAATAATGTGTGTCACGAATTGCTAACTCTCTCAGGAGGAACAAGGGTGCCTTTTGGGATGAATTGAGAGCAATACGAAGCCGCTGGCAGGGTCCATGGCTGATTGGGGGGGGAATTCAACGCAACTAAGGACCAGGGGGATAGAGACACACCTACAGGGGACACCCAAGACCAGCAAGGTTTCAACGCCCTTATTACAGATCTCGACTTCGACCCCACGATGGGTAGGCGTTTTACCTGGACAAATGGTAGACAATCCCCAACTATGATCGGACTGGATAGGTTCCTCCTATCCCCTGAGTGGATCGCTGCCCACCCCCGCATATGGCAGACGGCATGACCAAGGATCCGCTCAGATCATGTACCCTTAGCCTTAGAATGTGGAAGGCACGACCTAAAAAAACTACCATTCCAATTCAATAGAGGTTGGGGTAGAATTGAGGGCTTCTGGGACACACTAAGAGATTGGTGGCAATAGAACGACTACTTAGGGACCGGCGCATACAAATGGGCAAAAAAGCTATCCTTGCTAAGGGGACGACTACGACGTTGGAGCAAAGAAGAACACCATGCACAACAAAGTAGGAAAAAAGAGCTCCTACGGAATATAGAAGGTTTAGATACCAAAAGTGAATAACAACAACTCTCCATTAAAGAAGAAACAACACTCCAGGCCAATAGAACCGAATATGACAACTTAATCAGGCAAGAAGAGGATCATTGGAGACAGTGCTCAAGAATTATCTGGCTCAGGGAAAGGGATAGGAACACGAAGTTCTTCCACTCTATTGCCAACCAGAGGAGAAACAAAAACTGGATTCATCAACTTACTGTAGGAGACCATACACACAGCACATCTGCTGATATCGGAAGAGCAATATCCGAACACTTCACCACAATATTTGGTACCGTACGATCGATCAAATACCGTACCGACTGGACACAACTCTTCCCAGATACAGAACAAATAGATCTATCCCATTTCGACAACCAATTCTCGAAACAAGAAATCTTCGCGGCTATTCAAGAGCTCCACCCGGAAAAAGCAGCGGGACCGGATGGATTCCCAATGAACCTTTATCAACAAGGATGGAGATTCACAAAGGAGGAAATACTCCAAACCTTCAGTGACCTACACCAGGGCACAGAAGATTTGGAGCGACTAAATTGGGCACATATCATTTTGATCCCGAAAAAGAGTGGCGCATCCTCAATCACGAAATACCGCCCGATAAGCCAGCTCAAGCTCGATCAAGATCATTACTAAGATCCTAGCAAACCGGCTTCAAACTGTTATCGCTGATCTAGTGGACGAAACCCAAACAGCCTTCATTAAGGGCTGATGTATTCAGGACAACATCGTGGCAGCGGAAGAAATCATCTACAACATGAAAATGAAACGAGGGGCGCTAATGAAGGTAGATTTCAAGAAGGCTTTTGATACTGTCGATTGGGAATTCCTCCTCGAAATTCTATAAGCCAGGGGTTTCGGACCAAAATGGATTGGCTGGATCAAAATAATCCTACAATCATCCAAGTCCAATTTCCTGGTCAATGGTACGCTCATGGGTTATGTGCGACATCAAAGAGGCCTACGCCAGGGGGACCCTCTCTCCCCTATGATATTCATCCTTGCAATGGATGTGTTTACCACAATGGTGAAACATGCTACGCACGAAAACATCTACGAGGGCTACCGGATAGGAGGTTCCGGTGGGGAATAGGTATCAACACTTCTTTATGCTGACGACCTACTAATGCTCAGCTCAGGGAAGGTGAGCGACTTTAGAACGTTGAAACTCATTTTCTCCCTCTTCAAGAAGCTCTTAGGACTAAGGATCAATTATAGCAAAAGCGTCATTATCCCTATCGAACTATTGGTTGACGAGGAGAATGAGCTGGCCTCGACAATGAGTTGCCAGTTAAACCCTCTCCCGAGTACCTAGGCATCCCAGGATGCAGACCCCATAAGGCTGATTGGGACAAACTCATCGAAAAGGTACGAAACAAACTAGCCTCTTGGAAAGGAAGGCTAATGCCAATGGGAGGCCGCATCACCCTACTCAACTCTGTCCTATCGGCAATCCCAAACCACTAGATGTCCATGTACAAATTGTCACAGTGGGTTCTCCGCCGCATCGAGGGGATCAGGAGAGACTTCCTATGGAGGGGTGCCAACCCAGATTCCAAAGCCTACCGGCTAGTGAAATGGGAAACCCTCACAAGGCCAAAAGACCTTGGAGGATGAGGCATCCTCAATATGAAAGCCTTCAACGAAGCGCTCCTAGGAAAATGGTGGTGGCGGCGGCTACTAAACGGGCAAACTGGGATCTGCGGAAGAATCATCTCTCACGCCTACTTCAGGAGTGCGCATATGAACCCATTCAGACCCGCTCCAAACATGGCCTCCTTCTTCTGGAAAGCAGTCGTAGAGCAACGAGACCTCACCATGGCAAACGTGGTAGTCTTACCAGGAATGGGGACCTGATTCGATTACAGTTGCGACAATGCTGGCTCAACGGAATCAACCCCTATGGACGCTGCCTGGTTGGCATGGGCAGACAAGCCACCAACAATACAAAACCTTGTGAAGAGAGGGTGGCAAGGGGAAAGGAGGCCCTGCTTCTTGTGCGACTTCTTCGAAGAGAATACCGAGCATCTATTAATCAAATGTTGTTATTCAGCTAAGCTATGGTCCCACTACACGCTCCTCTTAGGAAGCAAGATCACCCCCACGAAGGTACGAGACCTTTGGGGGGATTCATCAATCGGTATGAAGCTGGGACAACACCTCCAAAAGGGTTGGAACTGCTGGTGTTGGCCGTCACTTGGAGCCTATGGCTGGAGAGGAACTCGAGATGTTTCAACGATAAACAACGTGTTTATACAAGACTCATCCGATATATTGACTTCCTCTTCCTCTCGTGGTTCGACAGCGCACATGCCACCCAACAGACTCAGCTTCAACATCTGGTTGCCTCCATCAAACGCAGTCCCACCCTCACAGAAGCGGAACATAGGCTGAATCCCCCAGACGTGGACTTTGATAAGGAGGTGACTGAGGAACCCCACTAGGGATAGGCTACCTGCACCCCACCATCAAACAATGTGGAGGAAATGTAATATTTGGTCCAACAAGGGACTACTGTTTTGGACTTTTAATTATCTCAATAAATGAATGTGGTTTATCCATTTTTAAAAAAAAAAAAAACCAAGAGATGATTCTCTTGCAAAATGAGCAGCAAGCAAGATAAGGAAGATTGAGTCAATTTATAGTCACGATGAGGTGCTAGTGAGGTTCAAGCAATGAACAGGGGAGATGTTTCATTTATTTAGATTGACCACTGAAAAGATATATTTGCATATTAATAAAACTTATATTAAATGGTTGGCTGGCACAAATTATTAGCTCATTGCTATCAAAACTAACCTTTTTCTTAATTATTGCAAATTAATAAAACTTATATTGAAAATAATTAAATAATTAAATAATTAATTCATATATTAGATTTTACTTGGTGGTTTAATTGAATATAATATTGAATTTTATTTTAATATTAATATATAATATTAAATAAATAAATATATTAGTATATAACATTGAATATTAATATATAACATTAAATAAATTCAAACTCTTATAAATATTAAGTTATTTTTTCAAAAGGTATTTTGATAAAATTAGTATATAACTTTACCTCTCATTACCTTCAAACCAAATACCACAAGGTTTAAAAACCTCCATCTACCTTACCTTCTATCCAAACAAGATATGGTTCAAAACCTCCTATTACCCTACCTTATTTTACCTTATCTTATTTTATGAAACTCTCCTTCACCTCATCCAAGCAAGCTCTTAGTCCAAACTTCAATTTGAAACAAAATAGTCACCCAACTTCAATTTAATTTCACCGGGAGGTTACCCACCCAATGGATTTCGATTGGGATTAGCTGACGTGGTCACCGGATTGTCCACGTGAACTATCCACGTCAGCCCTAAATATTATAATATTATCTAAAAATAAGTGTTTTAAATTAATTATTTTTAATTACAATCAAATAACATCATTAGATTAATTAACTAAACCCTAACACTAATAATTAATTTAAAATAATTATTTTAATATTTAGAAATTTTGGCATGGATAATCCACATGGACAATCCGGCAACCACGTTAACTAATCCCAATCGGAATCCATTGGGTAACTGTCCGGTGAAATATAATTCCTAAAATATAACTATTAATTTACTAGCAGTAACATTGATTACTAAAATCCCCTTTTAAAAATGCATAATTTTGTAAGAGTTTAATGAATCAGTGATTTACCTTAAATGAAAAAAGTAATCATCTTCTCCCCAGTTGGTCCCTTGCTTGTGTTATTCTTTCAAATATTTGGCTTAAAGCAACCATGGAGTGTTCAATAACATATCCCTAGTGAACAACTCTCTTGAGATCCACACACCTTTGCTTCTCCCCCACTTGCTATGGCGAGTGGGGGTGAAGTTCCCCTTGCCAAGGTGGCTGCTCCCCCTGTTCAACCAAGTAAGTCCTGGGCTAGGGTGGTTTCCGGTAAACAGAAAACCAAAGTTTTTGGCAACGAAGTGGTGAATCTGAAGGAAAACCATGAGAGGCTTAAAACCCTCAATCATCCGAGATTCAAGCTAGATGGAGCTCTCCAGCGGAAGACACATGAACGAATGCAAACGGTATTGTATGGCAAGTTTATGGGTAAATCTCTGCCCCTAGACCAGGTTCGCATGGTGTTGATGAATCTATGGAAGGAGTTTGGGCGATTCTCCATTTCAGATATGGCCAACGGTTTCTATTATATTCGTTGTGAATCAACAGAGATGGTGGAGAAGCTGCTGTGGGAGGGACCGTGGTCGGTCAATGGTATGATCCTTCAACTAATACGTTGGCGTGAAGGTTTCCAACCAACCTTTGAGAAATTAGAAACGGTTGCATTCTGGGTCCAACTCCATCACTTGCCAATGGAACATTGGGAGACAGATACACTTGAAAGCTTGGGCTCATTGCTGGGAAATGTTTTGAAGATCGATGATCATACCATGAATGTTGATATTCCGTCACTGAATATTGGTAGAGCTAAATATGCCCGCTTATGCATTGAAACTGATCTCTCAAAGCCATTGGAGACAGGGATTTGGGTTGGAGAAAGGGAAGGAGAGACGTTGGTGGCAATCCTATATGAGAAATTGACCTCATTTTGCTTTTGATGTGGAAGGATTGGTCATCTTAAAGATACATGCACCGTTCCGCCTTGCCGTCAGGAAGCCATTAGAACAGAGCATACCAAGTCGATGCTCAATCAAAATGGAGAAGTACAAGATATATGCATTTCGATGGAGTAGGACGGGGCAAGGAAGATATACAAACTCATCTAGATGCTCCGAATATAGAATCGAAGAAGTCTGCAGGTGAGATACTGGGACCATGGTTACTTGATGAGGCTATCACGCTCACCTTGCGGCTATTGTCGAGGTCGTGCGAGGGCTCCCGGGGAGAACCTGGCTGGGCCGGGAACAAAGGGGCCCGCAGCACATGGACACCCGATCAACGCGTGGAGGACGCGATGGTCGAGGAGGGTGGACAGGTGGCAGGGGATCCCAGTTTTGTAATGAAGAGAGACCACATCCCGAGGCAAGACATTTGGGAAAACAAATTATCCCAATTGGTAACCAATTGGTAACCCTAGTCACATGATGGAGTTCCAGCCACAACCGCAAGGGGAGGAAGAGGGTTCTTCTTCAGTAGGGGCGCAGGTGGATCAAGATGCTATGGATATGACAGCAATTGTGCCGTTGCCTGAGAAGGAGTTTGCTCAACAGATACTACCTAGACAGGAGGGCAACATTGATCTTCCACTCAAGCTCACAACCCCACCAATCATCACATCACTGACAAGGGACAAATCAGAATATCAATCAGGAGGAGGACAACTGCCTGGAAAACCTGGAGATGCACATGATCGCTTGGTAAGTCGGGTCACAATGGCCCTAGGAACCCCAGATCAGAGACAAGAGAATGAAAAGCAAGGCATGGAAGTGGAAACACAAGATGGGGGAGAGGGAATGGAACCCTTTGATTATGATATGCCCCTGGTGGTGGTACAGAAAGATGCAAAGTTAGCATCCATTGCCAAACGTGGCAAGCTAAATGATAGCTCGAGCTCAAAGAAGGGTCGTGTATATGAACCTTCAGAGGAAAACTTCAGTGGCCGCCCATGATATGGATTTGGTTTCAATTGCCTTTTTCTTCTTTTTAATATGGTTCTCATGGATGATATTAACCTTCTATGCTGGAATTGTAGGGGTGTTTCGAACCCAAAAACCATTTGTCGAATCAGTGCCCTCATGAGGAAGAATCACCCGGATCTGGTTTGCCTCGTGGAAACCAGGGTTGATGAAACTCGAATTGCTTTCGATCTGCAAAATTCAACGGATCATGGGAATGAAGTGACCATACCCAAAGGTATGTCCGGTGGTATTATTATTTTTTGGAAAAAAGGCTTTGGGAGAGTTACTCCCATTGCTCAATCGCGGTTTTCTCTGCATTTAGTTTTATCCACAGAAAAACCCAAGGAATGGATTATTTCTGTGATTTATAATTCCCAAAACAACCAAATTCAGAGGTCTCTATGGGATGATCTATCATTAATTTCCATGCTCAACATACCCTGGATTTTGGTGGGGGACTTCAATGCAATCTTGAACTCCACAGAAGATAGGGGGGAACTTTTGACCACTACTCCATCAAATCCAGACATTTCAATGATTTTGTCTCCCGAAATCAATTGTTTGATCTAGGATATCAAGGATCTCCTTATACCTGGTGCAATAATCAAGGGGGCTTAGCTAGGAGATGGGCCAGACTCGATAGGTTCTTAGCTAATAATACTTGGCTCACCAATTTTGGCTCCTATTACAACAAACATTTGCCAAGAACTTCCTCAGACCACTCTCCTCTGCTTCTTTCTGCAAAATGTTTTACACATATAAACAAAAGGATTTTCGTTTTGAAAATTTTTGGTTTGATTATGAAAGTTGCCACCAGACTGTTCTCAAAGCTTGGAAATGCTGCTCAGGCCCTGAGTCATGCCATATGCCGTACTAGGAAGTTTCTCTCTAACTGGAAAAATAATGGCAAGAATTCCCTAGACATTGCTATATCTAAGACTGAGGAAGATATACAACTCCTTGAATCCCTTGAGTCCACCCTTCACTACTCAGACCTGAGCAATATTGCTCTTAGGGGTATGTATAACAAGCATACAGCCTTACTTAGACAGAACCAGCTTAGATGGGCTCAAAGAGCCAGACTTCTTTGGCTAAAAAATGGTGATTATAATACCAAATTCTTCCAACAACATGCCAAAGTTAGAGGACATAGGAACAAGATTTCAGCTATAACCGATGACCATGGAGTTATACACAGTGATAGGTCAAAAATAGAAAGTGTATTTGCTGAATTTTACAAAAAACTGTGGACTACCTCTATCAATGCATCAATGTCTGATCTTATGTATAGCCTACCAAATGATTTGCCTACCCTAAATGATAATAATAGGGATTTCCTGATCAGACCTGTCTCTCCTACAGAAGTTTATCAAACACTTAAAAACATGCCAAAGGGGAAAAGCCATGGTCCTGATGGTTTAAATGTAGAATTTTATTTGTATTATTGGGAGATTGTTAGTGAGCCACTGATTAAAGCCATAGAATTCTTCTTTCAAACCAGCAACCTACCTAACTCATGGGGTAAAACCTTCATAGTACTCATTCCAAAAAAAGAATCCCCTAACAAAGTTAGTGATTATAGACCTATATCCTTGTGCAATGTTTGTTATAAAGTCATATCTAAAATTCTAACAAATAGGCTAAAAGGGGTCATCCATAAGCTCATAGGGCCTGAGCAAAGTGGGTTCCTTGCTGGGAGATCTACATTTGACAATATTATTGCAGTTCAAGAAATGACGCATTCCCTTGAGTTTGATTCTCAGTCCTTACCTAGGATGATGATTAAAGTAGATATAGAAAAGGCATATGATGCCTTGGAATGGAATGCCATTCTTGCTATCCTCAAACTGATGAGATTCCCTGACATTTGGATTCAATGGATCAGAATTTGCATAACCACACCCACATTCTCTTTTTTAATCAATGGACATCCTACTAATTGGATAGCAAGCCAGAGAGGGGTGAGGCAGGGAGATCCTCTCTCCCCCTTCCTGTTCCTGCTGGTTTCTCAGAATCTCTCATCCTTGCTTAATCATGCCCTTAACTTAAATATGGTGCCTGGTTTTGATAACAAATTAAGTAATAATTTCAACCATATGATGTTTGCTGATGATCTTATCATAGTAACTAGAGCTTCTAGATCAGCAGCTAGGAATTGCAAAATGTGCTTGGATTTATATAGAAATTTGACTGGACAAAAGGTTAACCCTGGTAAATCCAACATATACTTACCTAGCTGGTGCAATAAAAAGATTAAAAAGGCCATAGAAGACATCCTAGGAATGGGAGTTGGTGTCTTTCCATTCAAATATTTGGGAGCCTTAATCTCTCCAAAAAGACTTACTACTCAACAGTGGCAACCTTTGATTGACAGAACCAAGCTTAGCCTCAATGCCTGGATTTCATCTACTGTTTCTTTGACTGGTAGAGCAGTTCTGGCCAACTATTCTCTCATGTCCATTCCAATCTATTCCCTGTCCTACTATGCAGTGCCTGATACCGTGCTTATGGGATATCCAAATTGGATAGGAATTTCCTTTGGGGGGGTAGCACTGCTGGAGGCAGATCCCATTCAATCAACTGGAATATTACTACATTATCAAAAACTGAGGGAGGGCTGGGAATCAGGAACTTGAGGCATGCTAAAATAGCATTAATGTCTAAACACATTCTCTCTGTTTTAAATCAGGAAATAAGCATTGGGTACATATTTTACATCTCAAGTATGGTCCTCTTAATCCTTGGTCCAATCCTAACTTGGGAAAATCTTCTTGGTTTTATAAAATGCTTTTCAAATCAGCATGCATTATTAGATCTAATCTTTGGATCAATAAATGTAATCCTGATGAAACTAGTTTTCTTATGGATCCTTGGGTTTTTGAGATACCTCTCATATTAAAACCCACTTATATCAATATGGACTTCCCTGTGGAAAGTCTGACAATTTCTGATTTTCTGGATGGAAACTCAATATCTGTTAATGATTTTAGCCAATGTTTTGGTAATCTCCTAGATTGGAATAGGCTACAAACTGCCAAATTTGACACCAGTTTCCACAGACATTGGGGGTGGCTCCCTGATTCTGTGTCTGGGAAATTGGTGAAAACAGTCTATAGCTATTTCAATCAAGAAAATCACTTACAATCTGACAAATGGGAGGGATGGCATAGACTATGGAGGCTACCAATGGCTCCAAGAGTTAAAGTATTTCTATGGAGACTCTTTCATGGCAGAATCCCCACATTCGAATTTTTCTATAACTTAAACATTGGTCCTCAAATGGATTGCTTCATGTGTGGATTAGCTAATGAGACCCTGCTCCATATCATGGTTAACTGTCCTGTGGCCAAACAATGTTGGGTATATGTATCTGAACATACAGGTATTAGTACTATTGAACTTCACAAGAAATTCTTTGGAGGGGGTAGCTCATAAAACATAGGTCATCACAAGGAAAGGAGATAAATCATGCAGCCAAAGCCTTGATCGCCACATGTGCCTGGAGCCTCTGGAAGGCCAGATGTGAGATGGTTTTTAACAGAAAGAAGCTACAAGCCCATCAAATTTTCCAACAGGCACTCAATGCCGTGCAGGAACAACTATGGAGAACCCAAGGACATTTAAGGGAGTATTTACTTAACTCTAAATTTCATAATGAGATCACAGTTTTTTGTGACGCTTCATGGTACTCCAATAACGGCCCTTGTGGTGCAGGTTTTGTAGCCATTGAAGGATCCGAGTGGTACTCTTAGTCGGCTCTAAAGAAGCTATGAGTGGCGGAAACAAGCACGCATCTTTGAAATCCTTGCCATGGTACATTCTTTGCGAATCAATGCACGCGCAAATGGGGGTTTGAAGGTCGATTGGATATGCACAGATGGTCCAGCTTCCCTTGATGGAATCAACAGTGACACCACTTCTCACAGCTGGAGTCTGCAGGAAGCTGTGCAATACTTCAAAGATATAGCTGGGACAATATCCAGGATGGAGACCAAATACTGCCCAAGAGATCTCAACAACATCGCTGATGCCTTAGCAAATCACTCTCGGAGGAACTCGGAGCTCTCTATGTTCCATAAGGGAACCGACAAGCCAAGATGGCTGGAAGAACTGATAATGGCAGCTGGATTGCAGTTCTAACCAATGTCTTTTAAGTTTTTGTTTTTTTTAGTAGCTACACAGCTATGTTATGTCAAAAAAAAAAAAAAAAAAACATATCCCTACAATTCACTTATTCTTATGTTGTTGATCACAATTTCCTAACCTGGTTTGATGCAATTAAGGATGAGTGCATGACAATAGTTAAGTTAGGTGGGGATTCAGCTTCCCTCATCAAACCAAGGCTAGTTATTTATTTATTTTATATATATATATCTAAAAAGGGAGGATATATCTAAAAAGAAAATAAAACAAAACAAAATAAAATAAAATAAAAGGAACACACTCTAAAGAGGGAGGATATATCTAAAAAGAAAATAATTTGCAATTTTACTTGGGAGGTGCCGGGTGCGCAAGCATAATTCAGCACGTGTAAAAACGCAGATAGATAGATATATAAATCTAGTAATTAAATCAGAATTGTGAGTTGAATTACTAATTTTCAATTATCACTAAAAACAAAATAAAACAAAACAAAATAAAATAAAATAAAAGGAACAGAGGGAGGTCAAGAGAGAGTTTCGTTTCTCACCCTCTTCCTTTTTATTGTCTCTCTCTCTCAATCAGCATCTTCTCTCCCGGCGCGCGGAGAGAAGAGAGAAAGGCGAGAGGAGAGGTGGCCAACTCTCTTATCATTCGTCTCAAGAAAGCTCCCTCCTTTTATTCTCCTCCATCCTTTCTCGGATTCCTCGATCGCCATCATGAACGAGAAGGCCTCCGTCTCCAAGGAGCTTAATGCTAAACATAAAAAGGTTATTTTTCTTTTTTTTTCTCTCCTTGATCTCGCGATCTATCCTCTCAGACCATGTTTTTGCAATTGTCATCGCCGAAAGATGCGATATTTTTTTTTCATTTCTTATCACCGAAAGTTATTGAATTTTGAGATCTACGTTTCAGGTTCGTTATTGATCTAGTTATTTCTGTGATTGGCTTCTGGTATCCAGATGTCTTCCGGAGGTTATTGGTTCTGAGTGTATGCGGCCGTAAAATTTAGATCCTCTTGTGGTTTGATCTCACGAAGTTAGGACCGGCCATCTGTTTTTTCCTTTTTTTCTTTTACACTTTCGCCGAGAAGTGATCTTATTGCACTGAGAGTAAGGAGGGCTTATTCCATGACGATTCCTGCTTTAACCTTGCAATCCGCTCATTGACATGAAAGTTTTTCTTTTTGTATTTCCCACGGAGAATTCTTCGTTTCTCTTATTGAAAAGACTCGCACACCAACACTGTTCATACTTCTTGTATTTTTATCGTAGTTTTGTTTTTTGATATCCAGTTGATGTTCTTTGGTGTGAAACAATTTAATGCATCAGATACGTGCATCCTTGGTGTTGTGTGGTTTTGTTTGTAAAATAATATGATCTGGTTGATTGCTTAAACTTATCATGGATCCCTGTTAATTGCAGGCAGTTTCTGTAGTTAATCACTTCCGGTTTCTCTACTTTAAAACTTGTTTAATTGTCTACTGAAAATCTTATCAAGTTGAATTACTTGCTTCCTTTTTGATTAACTAACTACGTCTACTGAAGTTGGCCGCTCTTTTATTCAGTTATGATTAATTTATTCTATTTGGAGCAATAATTTGCAGATACTGGAGGGGCTGCTTAAATTGCCAGAAAACAGGGAATGTGCCGATTGCAAAGCCAAGTAAGAACTAAAGATCAGACTTGCCATGCAGTATTTAGTGGATGCTATCAGACGTATTGGAAGTCTTTTTTTTTTCAGTTAAAAATATATTATCAAGTCAATACTTTATTATCTCCTTTCAGGGGTCCACGCTGGGCAAGTGTGAATCTTGGGATCTTTATATGCATGCAGTGTTCTGGAATCCATAGAAGTTTGGGGGTACACATATCTAAGGTCATACCTTATTTCTAAATCATGACACAGGTCTTTTGAGTAATAAACTTGCTTTTATGGTGGAATGAAAGTTGTTTAAGTTGATACTTTCTTAATCAGACTACCTTGTACTATGAGTTAACAAATTCATATGCTAAAGATCTGTTGCTTTTGAGGATTGTTTCATTTGCTTTAGCAGCATGTGCTTTTACTTGTGTTGCTTCTTAAATCTACTTTCTATTAAAAACTGGCATGGATAATCCTTACATGAAGAAATTGTGAAAACCTTGTTAATAGCATTTGAGATTTCCTTATGCCTTTACAAAATGTGACTAATAAAAGCTATTTATGAAAGCAAAACATGATAAATATGAAATAATGCGTAAAGCTCCTGACTTTCCATGCACACACAGAGGTAGGTGTTGGAGTGAGGTTGCCTTTCAAATATTTGGTGTGGCTCAAGTACACCATGGTTAAGCATTCATGATTTAGTTTATTGATATGGACCTCTTCTGCATATTCCTAACCAATTGATGGTTTTGCAGTAACTTACTGTTGATGTCTATATCTATCTTTATCACTTCTGAATGTCATTATGGCTAAAGTTGATTGGTCTTTCCACTAGGGGTTCTTTAGTTTTGCAGCAATCCACATGAACGCAACCTGTGTATCTGACTTGTGATAGTGTTCATATTGACGAAAGACTAATACTTTATGATTTTAGGAGTTATAACTTATTCAATATGTATGATTATTTGAAACTATTTATTGGGATATTCATGATTAGGAAAAGTATACCTGTATCTTCACTTGATTATGCGTCTGGTGACTAATTCAGGTCAGGTCTGCAACGCTGGATACATGGCTTCCAGAGCAAGTTGCTTTTATTCAATGTAAATAAGTTGACCTCTTCCTTCAGGCTCTTTTCTGCCACCTTTCCGAGCTTTTTGGTTTTCATTCAAATACTATAGCAGAAAGAAGCCATGTGACAATACTGATGTATTATTTTGGTTCTATTGGTTCTATTTTGCAGCCATGGGGAATGAAAAGTCAAATAGTTACTGGGAAGCAGAATTGCCTCCAAATTACGATAGAGTTGGCATTGAAAATTTTATCCGTGCAAAGTATGAGAAGTTTCATCTTATTACCTGAATAGTCCTCTTTCTCTTTCATCTTGAGGTTTCCTGCAACAACTGGCTCACGCTGTAGACATCCTTAAAATTTTCGAATTGCCAGATATGAAGATAAAAGATGGATACCCAGAGATGAAAAATCAAGCCCTCCTTCAAGGGGTCGAGAAGAAAAGACTTTTGATCATAGGCAGAAGCCGAGGGAGAGAAATGGAAACAATTTAAGTAACAAGTTAGAGTCTTCTGAGGAGCGCAGGCTTCCTTCTCACACTGCAAAGAAAGCCATTTCATTGCCTCCTAAAGTTTCAAACCAGGTAGAACTTAATTTCTACATATTTTAAAGAATAGTGCACTTGGTCCTTTTTCCTTCAGTGCAAATACAACTGGCTCTCCATAGCTACTTATTTTTGGCTAGCCTATGCATATCCCTCAAGATATGATTTTTTTGGACTTCTCCAAGCTTGGTCAACATAGTGTATGCTGATCTAAGACTCGAGTGCCAAAGATGACGTGCAAATGTATGGATATTGGTTTTCCCAGATGATTGTGTTTAATCATGAAGTTATAGCCTAGATGGATCAGTTTCTACATATGGCAGTTTTATATTCTAATTGATGCCTTCGATTTTCATTAAGAGGAAATGATTTAAATGTGATTCAGTTTCCCGAACGGAGGTGGAGCTTGGTTGCTGGAGAAATCTTCTGGGATCTTTTTACGGACTATTGTCATTTGCATTTATGATTACTGCTTCCTTCCTTTAATGTGAAGATCACAAATCATGAAATTAAGATTGCCAATATTAATCAAACTGCTGCCCCCTATTTAAACGTGGGCTATATGACTCATTTCTTAATATATATGCTTGAATTGGTTTAACATATGCTAACTGAAAGATGAGAGAAGCATGTTTTAAGATGTTGGATTTGTTTTGGACTCAGTTGTCATGCTTGTCAAAAGAGTGCCCTAATCTCACTCTCCAAAATGCTGTATGAGCTTCCTATGTTGTTGGATATTTGAATCTTAGCTAATTGAGTTATATTACTTTTAAATGATATCTTCATATTGTGATATCTAGATTCTACTGTATGTTCCCTGATATGGCTGAATGTAAAACCAGGTTTCTTCTGAATCAAAAGCAGAGACTAACTTGCCCAAGTGTGACTCTCCACAAACTCCAGAGACAGCTCCTGCAAAAGTTGATTCTCCACCTATTACAGTTGATAACTCACCTACCAAGGTTGACAGTCCACCTGTTCCACCCTCCAAAGTTGATACTCCACCCATACCACCTGCAAAGGTCGATTATGCAACTGATCTCTTTAACATGCTTACTATGGATGTCCCTAGCGAAACCGGATCTAAATCATCTTCGGCTGATGATACTGCATGGGCAGGATTCCAGTGTAAATTTTATTCCTTCTTCATGATCTTATGAATAGTTAAGGATGCATTCTTATTATTTAATATCTGATGCCTGCTTTCAAGATCAGATATACAGATTTAAGGCATTAGTCTTCCAATACAAGTTAAAAAACACAATGTCAGTTATTATTCCTTTTCTTTGTTGTACCTTGTGTGCTTTAGTCACTAATGAGTTTTTATGCCTTGATATTAATGTCTTTACTTATATTGTTTCTGGTGACAACCTCTATTACTTCTTGCAACCTGCAGCTGCTGAAGCCACCACTGCTACAAATAGTGGCACTAAAACAAATCCAGTTGAAAGCAAAATCCAGACTGCTGGGGTTGAAGATTTATTCACAGCTTCACCACCAGTGGCACAACCTTTGGCTCCAACAAAATCTCAGGCAACTGTAAAGAATGATATCATGAGCCTCTTTGAAAAGGTCTATGTTGCTCCTAAAAATAGTGTGGATAAATTTGCTAGATTATTTACTTATAGACAGTATGACTGATAATACACATTCTGCACATATCATAGCCACTGTTGACTTCCTGCTTAATTCATTCTAGTTAAACGTTTGGCCTGCCACCTTATGATCTAGGTTCTGGGCTGTGCTAACTCTTAAGAAAGTGGATCTGCTCATAGCATGGAGTGTCCAGTCTGGATTTGATATAGTTTTATCGATCTTTAGTGTTTTCTTGGTTTTGAATAAAAGAAGCAAAACTATCACAAATTTGTTGTTGGTGTACTGCAGTCCAATATAGCATCACCATACTCCATGCATCAACAGCAGCTTGCAATTCTTTCACAGCAACAGGCTGCTCTCATGGCTGCTGCTCAATCTTCTGGTACCACCTCGCCCGCGATTCCTCATCCCCAGAATGGGAGTTCCCCCATACAAAACTGGTCAAATATTGGTTATAATATACCAGCAAGGGCGCCCATAGTTGGACAAAATAGCGCTAACTTGAGTCAGGTAATGCAGTTTGGGAACACAAGGGCAGCCCATCCTTATGGAAGTTATGGATTGCACCCCTCACCTTCCAGGTAATTTGTCCACTCTTTTATTCGCATTCTCTTTTCAGAAGTTGACTTCATACTGCTGTAGTCTGTACATAGGATTTGGGTCCTCTTCTCCTCAAAGCTTATGCAGCCTTCTAGTTCCGCGTTCAGAAATATTTCATAATTTTCTTGGTTGATATAAAGTTTATTTTTGATAAGTTATGTATTTGGTTTGACATTTGCAAGGTTTAATTTAGTGTAAACGATCACTATTCTACACTAGTTTTAGCACTGCATGATTTGGATGTTAAGGATGAGCTTCAAGCTTCATACACATTTGTACCTTTTAACCATGATCATTCATCTTGGTTTTCAGCTTGCTGCTAATGTCTCTTTCCCTTGCAGTACATGCCCCATCGGGCCCAACAATGGGACGACCAATGGGGTTGCAGGCAGGCCCCCTGCTCCATCTGTGACCCCAACACAATCAGGCAATGATTATGACTTCTCATCATTAACTCAAGGGATGTTCTCCAAACATTGAAATTATCTGCAGCATTAGCCAGAGTGGATACTTCTTCCTGGCAGACCGATGGTTTATAATGATAAGGCACATCAGTTGAGGTTCACCTGCACACTTGGCTGCCAACTCCTTGCAGAGGCAGTTAAACATTTCTTGTTGCGTTCATTTGTATTGAGTAGCTTTTCAGGACTAGTGAATATATAAGCATTATTTATCGGGTTTGTGATGGTTGGAGATCTTCCCTGAAGGAAGATGCTGTTGGTATTAATATTATTTCCAAGAATGGGAATGAAAATTATTTTGTCAGTTTGGAAGTACATAAATGACCCGTGGACATAACGGGCACAATTGGGTGGAGCAATAACAGAGTTTCTAATGCATTTGCCTGCTATAGATATAATCTTTTCATATATTTTCAGGATTCCATGTTAAAATCATGTAGAATTTTGTGAAACGTTCTAGTTTGCTTTGATAGTTGACTATGATGGTTGCATGTGTGACTACACCATCAGACTGCAAAAGAAAAGAAAAAAGATTTTTGGTTATTCACACAATTTATTTCACTGCCAGTGCCCACTGCCCAGCAGATTCAAGGGACACTGCTTTTTTTATTGCCTGCCTTGTCTTTTGACTTGGCTTAGATGCAAGCAGATCAGACCTTGCATTTCTTGCAGGATTCCACAAACAGGTTATGTTGATGAATGAAATTTATGAATGCCTAGGGTAAAAGTAGCTCTTGTACCATTGATTCTGATGACACACTTCAACTTGCATGTTTTCCTGACGAATGATAAGCTGCCATCAGACTAAGCATGTCTGTCTAAGACGAACTTTTTCCATGCTGGTCGGTTCTGCACTCTGACACTTGTAACCTGTGAGGCCTGGAGAGCCATGTTCTTGTGTGGCAAGTCCTGCCAAAACAATCATCAGGTTTTGACTTTATTAAGTTGTAGTGCGTCAATTGGATTGTAATTCCATGGTTACAAAGAAGTTTCCCTGTTTACTAGTCTTGGGGGGAATAACAATATTGTCAAACTTGAGGTGGCTCCATGTACTTTTTTTATTTAAGAAGTCAATGTTGTAAGAGCAGCACCGGTGCCTTGCGGAAGAACCTGACAAAGAGAGGTTTGTTGGAAGTCAGTCGAACAGTCTGAAGCACTGATGCTCTCCTCCATCAATAAGTCCATGATCATCATCATTGAGATGATCACAAAAGCAAGTTTGTGGAAATAATGCTTGTCTGATTAGATGCATGGTTTATAGCATACCAAATCAGACTTTTACTTGGATTATTAGTTAGGGCGGTGAGCAGTAGCACTGAGATAGCGACATAATAATGCAAAACATGCTACAGTATCAGATCATCTCTTGCTACTTTTCCCTATAAATCCCTCTCCTCTCCTCTCCTCTCCTTTCAAAACGCTTCCGCCATTGTAGAGAGAGAGAGAGAGAGAGAGAGAGAGAGAGAGAGAGAGAGAGAGTGGGTCTCTTGATAAAGAAAAAAGAGTCTCTTGATCATGGTGGGAGCTATCTTTTCTATGAGAGTGACTCTGGCTTCGGTGGCGGTGGCATCAACGGCGGTGATGCTCCGGCTGTCGGGTTCCTCATTTGTAGGTTTTCTATCCTCCGAGGTCCCCCGAATGTATGGCTCGTTGCTCTCGTGGCTCACGCCGCCTTATCTCTACTTCATCATCAACGGCATCATCATCTCCATCGCTGCTTCCTCGAGGTTTCAAAAGGCTGTGACAGAGGAGGTCGATCCTGCGCAGAATGAGCACGGAGTGGAGGCCGTGGACATAGGGGAGTCTCAGGAAACCGGAGTCGGGGTGGTTCGCGGAGATGGCGTGTGCAAGGGAAGGGAGGAAGAGGAGGAGTTTGTTCATAGGCGGAGAGTATATCAGAGTGATATCCATATCCCAATGGGGCATTCGCTAGCCGAGCACAAACCACTGGTCTCCTCTCGCATCGGGAATCACCGGAAGAGCGTCAAACCCAGTAGTCTTGATGGTACCATTCCAAGACCTTAATGTTATTATCTCACTAAATTAATGAAAACATAAAATATATATAAGACACGTATTTAATTAAACTGCATCTGAGGTCATGTTCCAAAACCTCTCGAAATAATTAAGATGCTCCGACGCCCCTATTACTCTGTTAGTGTATATCCTTGCTACCGTGGCCAAGAGGTCAGCATATTTCAGTTCGCGTAATAGCAGGCAGTTCTACTTGCCCTTTTTTTTTTTTTAATTTTAAATTTTTTTTTAAAAAAAATTTTCTGAATCTTTGTTGGGTGACATGGCACTAAAGTTGAGTAAAATTTTGATTTTGAAACAGGCAAGACTCTGGGCGTGGCTCGCTCTAAAGAGGAACGAGACGCTGGAGAGCACGTGGAGGACAATAACTGACGGGCGGACGGTCCCACTGGCCCGCCACCTCAACAAGTCAACCACGTGGGATGTCATTCACCGCGGCCTCGTCCGTGAGGGCTCAAGCCATGCCTCCTCCCCGGTGATGAAGGCGGAGACCTTCAACCAACGGCTGCCAACGTCACCAGGAGGACCATCGTCTGCGGGGAGACTCCGCCGGGAGCCATCACTGGGTCAAGACGACATCAACCGGCGGGTGGAGGCCTTCATTAACAAGTTCAACGAGGAGATGCGGTTGCAGCGCGAGGAGTCACTCAACCACTACCTCCAGATGATCAATGGCGCAAGCCAGTGATTTCACCTCTCTGTCTCTCTCTCTTCCTATGCCTTGCAATAATGAGTGGAATCTGTAAGTTTGAAGCTGCGGTGATCTAATGATTCGATCTTGTACTTTGTGACAGATGAGGATTTAAAAGCCAATGTTTTTTGTTTTATCATGCATGTAAAGAAATCTGCCCTGGTCCGGTTAATCTGTGGCCACTGCTACCCTATGTTCTTTAATTAATGTGTATGCGCGGTACATGACTACACGATGGTGGGAGTTAGAAGTTCTATCTTGAATTTATGAGTCTATGACAAGGAAAAATTAATGAAGATCTAGTACTTCTAGTTAATAGATAAAAGGACAAAATACAGTCAAGGATCACAACACTTGAAAAACATAAATATTCCGAGTCTGATGCATGAAGATGGTATACTCTTGTTCTCCTATGCTGTAGTTATAGCATTCCTAGCTTGGAGGTGTTCTATTGATCGCACTGAATTCAGTTGGATTAGATGACATTTTAGGCTTTCTTCTTGAAGCTGCAAGGACAGAAACAACAAATATTTGAGTTCAACATACATTACTATATATGGCAGGTCCCCAGTAAAATTTGAACCAATGGACAATATGCAGCTTGTTTGCAACCTGGAAAGAGGAGATCAAACTTAGCACTTCAGAGCCTTCCTCCAATAGAGATTTCTCTTCACTAACCACCTGGGCGAGTTCTGAGAGTAACGGGACCGTCTTCTCAACCTGTTAATCACAGTGTTTCAAGTATTTAGTTATACGACAGAATTTCCCGTTATCAGATTGAAACCTTATTCCTTACAAATCATACCATAGGACTGAAAATGCCTACTGTAGTCTTGATTGTTGAAGTCAAATCATTTGTCTGTCGAAGAGCAGCGGACAAAATCTGGGGATCTACCTGTGAACGCCAAGGAGATATACATATATAACTCTGACTACCAACGGTATATGATGAGAAAATTGAGCAGCAGCATGATGGAGAGCTTACGAACGTACTTTGGCTCCTTCTATTAGAGGTAACCTACAGACTACTGATTGTAAGCTGTCCCTAGTGGTGGACAGTGCCGCCGCATGTTGCCTATCACTATCATTCCATCTGTTCAACAGCTTAACCTGCAACATGTACGTATACAATAACAACAGATCGATACCACACGAACATCACTGATTTATATATAAATGAGATATATATACAGTTCCCTCACGGAGACGGAGACGTAGACGTAGACGTAGACATGAATATATATATATAATTAAAATACCTGATAAGAGAGAATGGTGTTAATCTTGAGACCGAGCTTCTCCTTGTGAAGCTGCAACTGCTTTTGCGCCACGGAAGTCTGGAGCTTTGATAGAGCTGCCCATGCGCCAATCAGAACACTCTGCAAGCAAAGTCAAAACACAGGGGGGGCATGTAAGTGCGTGTCAGTTAGACGAATATTTGCAGTTCTTTGTTAGCGGGATGTAGACCCAAATCAGTTAGCCACCTAGTCCCAAAATTTGAATTTCTGTTGCGGTACCTGGGCAACAGCCCCCTTGGCGCGTCTGGAAGCGTCCGATCTCGCGTTCACGAATCTCCACTGCATCAGACGGTTGTGGGCCATCTTAAAGTGATGGCCGGCCTCGCCAGCCGCCATCCCCGGCGACCCATTCCCGAACGAGGACGTGGGTGTCAGCGTCGGTGAACCCGACTTTTTCCTGAAGAGATCCAACCCCAGACTAAGAATGTTCCCCACGCTTCCTCCTCCTCCTTTTCCCTTCCCAGGGCTCTGCGGCCGGAGGTTTGAGAAAGAGCGGAGCCCCGCCGCCGCGGGACGTGCATTGCCGTCCACTAGCGGCGGAGATCCGGACCGCCTTCCTGCTGACAGAGCCCAGGCGGACCCTGAACTCGTCCGACGAATTGCCGGCGGAGCCAGCTTCATTGTGGGGTTCATCTCCGCGGATTTTGATTCCTGGTTCTTGTCGTCGTTGTGGTGGTAGATGTTGCGGTTGGGGCGGGGGGCGCGTGGGTTTGGGATCCTGTTAGAGTTGTCGCTGCGCTCCGACTCGAAGGAGGGGATGTCCAGGAGGAAGTCGCTCTTCCGGCGGGAGGAGGCCAGGGCGTTCTCGTCGACGGAGATGCGGGCGGCAGTGGGGACGGAGGAGGTGGAGGAGGGAGGGGAGTCGGGCTTAGACGATGAGCGGGGAAAGAGGAGCTTGTTTCCGATGTAGCGCATGGAGCCACCGATGGGACGGTGGTTCTCCTTGCTACTTTTCTTCTTGATCTTGCGGTCTTCCTTATCATGTTCTAGTTCATCTCTGCTGCTCCGCTCTTCGTCCAAGCGGCGGAACTCGGAGCTGCTACGCTGGCGGGAGATAGAGATGGGGGGCTCCGGAGGGGTGTGGGAGGGGGGAGGCCGGCGATGAGCGAGGTCGCTAAGGCGGTCATTGCCTAGGTGGTCGGCCAGAGTACCGGAGCGACGGAATGAGGAAGAGGAGGGCCAAAGTCCGCGGGTGGGTGCGGTGGGGAGTTCGTCGGACGAGGAGGGAGGGCGGGGTTTTCGGGAGGTGGGGGCTTCGATGGGGATGGACTTGCGGCGGAGAGGAGAGAGATTGCGAGAGGAGTCCAGGGGGAGGGACTCTCGGGATCCGGTGCGGCGGTGTTTCTCCATCCTAGCTAGCTAGTCTTGGTTTCTTATCAGGAGAGAAAAGATGACTACGGAGATGAGATGTGAATTCTGAAGAAGAAGAAGGTCTGTCTTGGTCTTGGTCTTGGTCTTGGCGGGAGAAATCAGTTCATTGCCATGCCGATTGCCGGCCCACAATTCTGTTTACCACGTCGTTAGTAACTGTCACGTGTGGAGATAGGAGGAGGATTATTGATTGATTAGGCTGAAACTTGATAGATGAGACAAGTAGTAAATACCGCATGACTCCTCAAGTGCCGGCAGCCGATAGGACCTATGCATTGTTTAGTTTATAAATCTTTCTTTGTATTTTCCTTAACATATATCTCTCCGCTCGTTCTAGTGTCAAGCAAGCTCTGATCACCAAGGTCTTAATTAAAAACAAGCAGAGTGAGTGTGCTATCCCCTCCGTGTCATCTCATCTGTGTGCGACAAAGGATACCAAGCTCTCTCTGTCAGGCAGCTCTGCCAATTGGAATTATCCAATGATTCCCGAGGCTCACATCAAGCTTACCCACCCACATGGGGAGCACCATCGATACTCTTTGCAGGCATATGTATGTTTTTTCTATTTCACTGGTTTGCCGGCCCGATCTTGATGGCACAGGACTCATGATAGTTCAAACCAAGTCAACAACAGTCCCTAATCTAATAAACAAATCCAACCAGCCAGTCCTCACTTTGATTTCTCCAATAAGCTTGTCCTAAGGTTAAGTCAACTACAGAAGAAGAAACAGAAAAACAAAAAGATCCAGGGATGGGTCAGTTATTTCCTGCTTTAAGGTTAAAAAAAAGAAGCCTTGTTCAACTTGGGCCGGAGAAATGGGCAAAGAAACCAGAAAACTACAGCTGATGCACCAAAGAGTCTACACAAGCTTTACAAGGCACTACATTGAGAGGACTGCAAGACTGTTGAGTCTCTGCAAGCTACCAAAGCTTATCAGCTGCTTCTCAATGGCACTACTTAGATGGAAATGAGTTTGCAAATATTCTCCTCCATCCTGAGTTGCGATGCATGATGAAAAGATGATGAAATGATGTTTGATAAATCTAGGGAACAAGTATACATCCAGATCATCTGGGAGAGAATATGGTGGCCAAACCCTTGTCCACTGTCAAATGGATGGGAGGGCCATAAGCCATCAGATCTTCTTGTTGATGGCACTCATATGTCCCTTCTCCCCTTGCAATAACCTCACCATCTGAATCGATTATACCACCCTTTGTTGGACTCCCTACACGTTGACCAGGCTCTAGCTGAAATGCCTTCACCTGCAATTTTGAAAGGGAAGAAATGAGTGGCAAAATTAAGATTCTAAGTTGAGTAATTGAAAAGTAGATTACACATCGATTTTACAAAGCCCAACAGAAATTACTTGGTCAATTCTGAAGTTGAGATGTTTCAAGATCAAAGCTATGGGAAGTACCAGAAACAGAGCTACTTTTGAATTTTAAGTAACCACTACGCATTATCAGGTAGGATGGCCCAATCAAAACAAGCTCACAATAAAAGCAATAAAACAAACACGATAAATTTCAAAACCCCTCTAAAGCCATTAGAATCTCAATATTAACTTAACCAAAATCGATGGACGTTCTAGCCAAAATGTCAAGGTCAAAAAGCATACCTTGAGATACATAACATGAGGAGATTTCACATGGCTACCATCTTTCATCTTCAAGAGAAGTGACATGAAGGCTGACTTTGGACAATCCTTGATTGTGACCACATCTAAGTAGCCATCCGAAAACTGCAATGTCAGGTGGCAAAACTCATTATAGGTTAGAAGTCAAAAATAAAGGAAAAGGAAAAGGGGAAAAAGAAAGAAAAGAAACACCAACAGCATGGATGTTTTTATCCAAAGGAAAAATTTTAAACTAATAATGTACACACAGCACAAGCACTATGTGTACAAATCACACATCTTGTAACTTTTTATGAGTAAAATAAACTTAGGCAGAAAAAATGAACACAAGTAGGTATAGGGCTAATCTTGCACCACACCTACATTTATAAAGCAATAAGTACAACTTAAACTGCATTAAGTACACTAACCTTTTCAGTGACTGAGTCTACAAAGTCACTGAACAGTAGAGTAGAAGTCACACATGCTTGCAACAAGTACAGATTGTAAATATTAATATTCCTAGTTTTGTGGGAATTTTGGCCTTCCAGTATAACAAAGAAGCACATGTAGACACTTGACGCTTAGTTAAGATGAACCATATAAATGTTCCTTTAGGGTTGGCCATAGTAACAAACTGCATTAAATCATATTATCGTGAAAGCATAAATATTAAGAATCTGAAGAAAAGCACTACCTTGGCTTCAGGTGCAGGCATGGCGTCTTCACAAGACCAAGGCACATTGTTAAGCCAAACCAAAATAAAAGGACCCTTGATTGATCTCCACTCAAGATCCTCCAAAGAAGTTTTAGGGCCTGTATAACCACATTGATGATATCTAGCATCATCCCGACAAACTTGTTCAGAAATCCCATCCTTGCAGATTTCACTTTGTTTTGCACGTTCCCCGTAAACTTCATATCCAGGAGCTGGTACAAATTGAACATGTCCATGATATTTTCGCAAGCTCATCACCGCATAAAAACACTGGAAACAACAAAAATTTCCACAATAAGCAACTATAGACAGGTGAAGAAATGGTGATAAGTAGCTCAATACTTGAGACAAGACAAGCTGAAATATTAATTTGAGGAGTATCAACATCTTCATTTACACAAGGTTCCTAACACCAGTTCATTTGAGAGAAATGGATTTGGGATTAATAGAACAGTAAGGAAGATGCATGATATGCTTTATCATGGGAGATAAAATCATTAGATCACAGGATTGGAAATTTCAAGATTAGCACATTTGAACTTCAAAGAAATAAGGGTAAAATGATAATATACTGCACAATGCTAATTGAATCACATGAGAATAAGCTAAGCATACATAAAAGTCCAGGCGAGCACTGCCCATCCACCTATACTTCTCTGACTCAATATCCACATCAGCCACAAAACCTGCAAAATCATTATGAGCTTACACTATTAGACCAACACACCAACAGTATCTGCAGCAAAATGTCAAACTTGTGCTAATTAAACTTTGAAGTATAAGCATTATCCTGAAAAAATACAGAAGAGACGAAAGCAGCAGAAACATAACCATAGCTACTAGTATCAGGAGGTAAGACACTAGGTATTTTGCATACCCCAAGTAAGCATCAAGACACTGAAAAATCTTGCCTCTCCTTGTAAAACTGTAGTAACATCCAATGGCGCTTGTGACCTGTGAAGTTGGGAAAAAATTCTTTCAAAGGACAATTTCAATCGAAAGAGCAGCGAAACTCGATTTTCATGGCATCATTAACCAATTAAAAAAATTGAATAATCGAGTAAACATTTTACCCCTAATAATTGCAAATACAGCATTAGATATAGAGTAAACACCACCAACTGCATCCAGGAGTGATTTTGCCATACCATTACCAGTACCTGGGAAACAATTTAACATCAAGAACAGAACCTGAAGCACTTCAAGTCAAATCTATGATATAATTTATAGCATTGTCACCAACATAAGTTTGGTTATTTCCACAAGTTAATAAGCGAAAATACCAATATAGAACATATGAAATGACAAAATTAGGGACTATAATGATGCACCTATAACAAATGCAATCCATTACTTGGCCTAGACATAAATGTTGTTGCCTTGTGACCCGAGAGGTCAACTGGTTTGAGTCGTGGAAACAACCTTTTGCTTTAGAAGCAAGGGGTAAAATTTAGCGTCTGATACACACGAGAGTGGTTTGACCTTTTTCCGAACCCTGCACAATTTGTAGCACCAGGTTGTCCTTTTTTTAAATAAAAAGAACGGAATGCTGGTGTCATGAAGGTTCTAGTATTATTTACTTATTTATTTATTTTACTGTGGCATAGTAAAGCATTAAACTGCAGTGCAACCAAATGAATCCACACACCAAGGAAGTTCATCAATAATGGAAAACCCAAGCTTTGTTCCATCTGGTTTATTTGCATATCCCATCTAATTAAGTTTGAGCAACAACTAACATAATCTCAATCATGGCTACTTAAGGTGAAGTCATTTATAAATTAATCTCAACCATCACACTGGAAAGTAATCTTTCTAGAAGTTAAAATAGACATAGGGAAGGCATGTCATGATTTAGATCATATTTGCACTTTGAATTCTAAACAGTCTATGAATAACTTTGAATTCTTGGACATACAGGGTGAAAACACATACCTGCAGGAACTATCCCTAGAGGAACTTTGATTGCAGTATCCCAATCATCTCTTTGAAGCAACCCATTAACTACCTATAGAGAATGTTTAAGACTTAGAAAGAGATAAGGTGAAAATTTTAAGAAAGCACAATTTCCTGAATACAGAGGAATTCCAAACTCGCCAAGTATTTTACAGATCAAAGAGAATCCAATTTGAATGTGTATATCTGATGACAAGAAACCATAAGAAGCAAGACCAATTCAATTCCCAAGCATTCAAATAGCAGACACATTGACCAACCTCAACAAGGACCCCATCTCCGCTTACACATACAATCCCATCAAACTTTAGAAGCTCCAATTTGCGTGCAATTTCTTGAGCATGAAGCTGGTAGTTTGTTTCTGAAATTGAGGTACATTTTGAGAAGTTATTTAAGAACTTTGATTCATTATTGCTATCTAGAGCATAGATTCAACAACAAAACTAAGGAGAGTGAAATGCAATTGAAGTTATTACAAAAACATGCCAACCTTGCAATGTGTAAAGGATATCAGAAGCTTCAAGTAGGGGTTTAACTTCATTGTGAAATATTTTTCGGGCGCATCTCTTTCCACCATATGGGTTCAATAAAATAAACAACCGCTTAGGTCGACCTGCAATGAGTTAAGGGTTAGTTTAGAACCAAAGGTCAAGAGGAGAAAATCAGATAAATGTGGATTCCATTGCAAGTGGCAAACAGTGAGTCAGAAAATATTAAACAAAAATAAAGTCAGGCCATGAGAAGAGGGAAAGCTATTAAAACAGGGAAACTATGTACTTGCCAGAAGACTAGAACAATAATCAATAGAGAGTTTTATCATAACATATGAAAACGCAGTACAGGCTTCAAATTTTCAAGAGTTTAGCAATTTTTTTTTATCTAAAAGTAAGTAGTAAAAAAATAAATAATAAACCATGTATTGGGTAAATACTTCATCAGAATAAAAGTCATGAAAAAGAACCCTTGAAAAGACAAATGAAAACAGAGTGAAAGCTTTAGAAACAATCAACTTGGAATTGTCGGTTGAACGGGCAGATTACAGTAGCCACGGAGAGGTTAGACAAGTGAGGAAAGGGTGAAGACTTGTCCACTGGCAATTCAGTGCCACGTGAAAAAGAAAATTATGACAAGAAAATAATTGATTTTGGTCAAAAACTAATTTTGAGCTTATTATTCTTCAATATTATCACATTAATCAATCATGCGACATAACTAGAGATAACAGCAAGAATATTGTGATTAAAAACAATCCAAATTTTACGGAAGGAAAAGAGAATATCAGATCCAATACCAGAGTTCCAGCAAATTCCTCATGGTTCAATCTAAGTAACACTCATGGCGTGAGCAGTATGGTCACAATAAAAAGCAAAAGTAAAAATAAAAAATCCAGAATATTCCAAAAAAAAAAAAAAAAGGAGTTGTAGAAAGAATAAGCTCTGCAACTAGGATCAAGAAGGGTACCAAATGAATTGATGAGATCACGGAGTTTCTCACTCCAAAGCAGAGCACACTCCTCATTCAGCATCTCTAGCACAAAATCTTTTCTCATACCCCTTTCCGTTGCTCTTGCCACAAGATAAGGCGCCTTCAATACCCTACAAACGCCTTAACCGTAATCCTTGTCCCCTGAGTCTCGAATCCTAGCACCTCCGACTCCACTTCCAAACACCGCTCCCCTCCGCTCCGCCATCGGAGCTTGCCAACGCCCACATCGAAGTTCGCCTCGGTCGAGGTGCCGTCAACCCGGATCAACTCCGTTAAACTCAGGGTTGTGCCTTGAACCCCACTTCCACGCCCCATGAGATAGAGAGAGGAAGAAGCTGGAGATTTGGCGATCGGCTTATACCCGCAGGCTGTTGTTGACACTCGAAACAGACTTATATAGCGAAAAGATAACAAGGACCGGAAAAAAGAGACTAATCTGACGTGGTATTTACCTTTTTTTTGGCGTATAAAATGGGTAAATAAAAAAAAAAGGGTGCCTTGAATCTCTCCTATGTTCTGAAACCGTGGAAAAAGAAAAAGAATAGAATGTTAATGGGCACCACCATCATTAAAGCTAACGCTTTTAATGTACGTATATATTTAGTGATTTCCTTAATCAAGTCGTCTAAGAAGACTTAATGAAAAAAAAAGAGAGTTTTACAATGAATTCTAAAATTGGGTGTGAGATGGTGAGCCCAGTGCCCACGCGGCCATGCCTTAAAATAGGCTTGTTATTTTGACTATAGGGTCCTTTCTTTGGTGGTAAAAACTAGAGAGAGAGAGAGAGAGAGAGAGAGAGAGAGAATCCAAATATTACAATTGATGATTTAGGTGAATTTGGAATTGGATGAGCAGCTAAGAGTACTATTCAAAGGAGACTTGTGCTCCGGCGTATGCGGTATGACCAACTAAATCTAAAAGAACATTCAAGTCTTTTTTTTCTGTTCTTTCTGAGTACTGGTATATCACCAGCGGTAGGCAACCTAATGTGAAAGCATGGCGTCATTAAGTTTCAATGGCGTGCAAGAGGCCTCACTCACTGTGAATATTTTCAACGGAACCGGTGGCGGTGGATCAAAACTCAAATAGACAAAAATAAAGTACAATTATATATAGAAGCCCACCCCACCTACAGTACATAATGCATCCCTTTATCCCAACCATGGTCCCAACTGCTCACTGACTGATTAATGATGGAAAGATGATAAATTTTTGCAGCAATTCAATCCAAAAAGCACAAAATGGGGCCAATGGAATTGTGAACCAAGTTATGACGATCATCATAAATGGAGATAGATAGATATCTTTGAGTAACTCGTGCGGTTCTGGACAGGACCTTCACCAACTTTCCTTTCTTTTTTCTTTTTTTCTTATTATTATTTTTTTTTATAACAACGTTTCTAATTGAACCGTGTGAGTCAGGGTACAAAGAAGAGTCCATGGAACAAGTAACCAAGCCGAAGAAAGGAGGAACCAAAATGAGAAGTTTGATTAAAGAAATATCAAAGTGCCGGATTAGTAAAGTTGGTTAAACAATCTAACAGCATCATCGAGAAAGCCGCAGATAGCACCCCACCAATCCACAAATATCCTGTCACGTGTCACCCATACATTGATTAACTTTATCATACCGGCATAAAACATGATTTCTTTTAATATCAGTTCTACTTCTAGAAGCAAAGATGCATACATCACATTAAAGTCAATTGGACCATTTAAAAAGAAATTCATTAATTTCTTTTTTTTTTGAAGAAGGAAATTCATTAATTTCTTCATCCACATCATATGCATGGTGAGGGTCCCTAAAATTAGAAAGTAATTCCATTATGACATGTCTGCAAATAAACAACTCTCGTGTTCCAGAACAAATGAAACTATTAATAAACTGGAATGTAATTAATTGAGATCTGTCCATGAAGAGCTGACAAACTACAATAGCGTCTCACCATATTCAGAAGTGTAAGAATAACAGAGATTAGCATGACAGAGACATCCTTTTAATTTGTTCCAAGGCATAATTTGTTTTTTATAGGTCAAAAACAAATCATACAATAAGAAAGTAAAGAGGAGGTCATACTAATGCATTCTGACGTTTCTTGGATGATGGATATATACTTCAGCAGAAATCATCTGGGAGAAAAATGTTGGCTAAACCTCTGTCCACTCTCATCTCAATGGGAGGGCCATAAACCATCAGATTCTCTTGTTGATGACAACAATAAGAATCATCTCCCCTAACAATGATTTCTCCGTCAGAGTCGATTATACCTCCCTTCCTCGGGTTCCCGACACACTGTCCTGGCTCTAGTCTCAATGCTTTCACCTGTTTCTTGACCATATTAATGGCTTTGGGCGTGAATCAATAATCTGCTTGACATTATATTGCTTGCAGAAAGAACATACCTTGCAGGAAATACATAACATAATCTGAATTGACATGGTTTCCGTCATCCATTTTCAATAGCATCATCAGAAGAGCTGTTTTAGGACAGTCCTTGATTATGGTCATGTCAAGTAGCCATCTGAAAACTGCATCATCATCAAGGAAACCCATAAATACTTAAACAAGTTAGACATAATAAAGTAATGAAACTTTATATATATATATATATATATATATATATATATATATATATATATATATATATATATAAATTAAAGTGCATAAACCATGTTAGATGGATTTATTTACATAGTAGTTATGTAACTAAAGTTACACAATGATCGTTACAGTGGAGGTTATTTTCAAACAGGGACACACATTGAATGAGAAAAGCAAGTCCAAAATAAAGGTACCTTCGCTTCAGGTGCTGACAAGACATCTTCAACGGGCCAAGGCACATTATTTACACAAACTAAAACAAAGGGCCATTAATTGACCTCCACTTCATGTCCTGCAGAGAAGTCATAGGCCCTGGTAACCACATTGAGGAACTCTTAGATCACCCCCATTTTCTAGTTTCAGTGGATCATCATTGTTAATTTCATTTCTGGTTTAGGGGTTCCCCCATATGCTTCATATCCAGGAGCAGGCACAGGTGAACACACCCATGGGTACTTTCTCAAGTTCATCACACGCAATAAACCCTGAAAAGAACAAAGGTTAAGAGTGAAGGGAAAAAGGGCAGTAATGGAGATTTACAATTAAGATAAAAGTAAAATGCAT
The DNA here is from genome assembly GCA_026586065.1 of Dioscorea zingiberensis. Classification (NCBI taxonomy): domain Eukaryota; kingdom Viridiplantae; phylum Streptophyta; class Magnoliopsida; order Dioscoreales; family Dioscoreaceae; genus Dioscorea; species Dioscorea zingiberensis. Next base: position 73,502,627 of record CM048819.1, on the reverse strand, counting down.
CATGGTGCAGTTTTAAAGAATATATGATACATTTCATACTCATCAACTGCGGATTAAGTTATAAAAAGGAAATGCAATTTCAGATGCATCAAATTGAGCACCAAGCAAATACCAACAAAAAATGATAGTGAATAAGCCCAGATACACTCATACATAGAAGCCTAGTCGAGGCATGAAAGCCCATCCACCTATACTTCTCTGACTCCAATATCAAGCATCTGCCATAGAAACCTGCAGGGATCATAAATAATCTTTAGAGGATGGTTCAAAAATCAATCTGATATTAAAAAACAAAAACAAAAACAAAGAGAATGCAGATCAAACTTAAGAATTTTTAGGACGGTAACACAAGAGGAGTGGTAGCAAATACTCGCTTTAATAGAAGTAGTGAATAATGCCTCTATTCATTTTAATATACCCCAGGGTAAGCATCAGGACACTGTAAAAGCCTTGCCTCTCCTTGCAAGATGGAAGCAACATCTAGCTTCCGTGTATGACCTGAAAAGTTTGAATAATAATAATAATAATAATAATAATAATAATAATAATAATAGTAATAATAATAATAAACAGTTACAACTTTTGCTATATCTCAAACATACATCCAAGCTTAGCAAGTTATTTATTACCTCTAATAATTGCAAATGCAGCATTAGACACTGAGTACACTTCACCAACTGACTCAAGAAGTGATTTTGCCCATGCCATTACCTGTGCCTGAACTTAATTTTCATTTTTTTATGACAGAAGACAAAACAAAGGGAAGCTATGTGAACAAATGATGTAGAGTTCAACAATCAGAAGATTTTTCACCATTTTAGAAAAAAAAAAAACAATGGATTTACAAACCCAATGTTTTGCAAGTGTGCACTTCCATGTTTTATCTTGTTTTGCAGTAAATTAATAAAATTCTCGTTGGGATTGGCCAGCAAAGAAATTAAAAAAAAAGTTTTATTGTTTCCAACCATTTTTAACATCAAAACCTGGAAATTTCAAAGTTCATAGCATGTAGACAAAACTAACAAACCTGCTGGAACTATTCCAAGAGGCATTTTAATTGCGGCCTGCCAATCTTCTTTTTGAAGTAAACCATTAACTACCTAATAAAAGAATAATATAATTAAGAGAAAAAAGGGAAGGTGAAACAGACATTCCAACAAAAGTAAAGCAGGTTTATATTACGGATATATTTGGTAGAAGCGAGGTGTCACTAAGCTAAAGGACCACTTGTTCCTTTGGCTGCATAACAATATCACCATCTTTCTATAATTCCATTTCGGCTGATAAGCGTAAGGATTGATCCTCTGAAACGGAAGTCCGTCGGAATTGTAACAACCCCTCTAAATAGCAGGTGTAGAATAGAGAGAAAGAGCTAGAGAAACATCTAGCACTCTCACGATTGAGTGGCACTATCCAGCACTACTCACGGTAGGAATATTTCCCAGCCTTCCTACCGCCTTAAGAGATATTTACCTACGCGCGCTTACGCGCCTTTCACGAAGGCAGCCTCTAAGGTGCTATAAAAGAACACGATAGAAGAAAAGGATCCGAAAAACTTCGACACACAAAAGCCTAAAAATTAAGATTCTCGATTCAAGTTTTTACATCAAGTTTTGAAACTAGCGTGAATTTGAGATCCAGGCGAGAAGGCCCAAATCCGATCACATCCTACTCCTTTTTCTTCTGAGGCTCAGCGATGGGTGATTCCAATAATTCCGGCGGAGTTTTATGATACTCTTGGCGCTCTGATGCGTGGCGAGTAAGCGTCGCATCAGCTATAAATTCTAGCGTTGGTGAGAGTGAGACGGATCGCGGGCCAGCCGATGACCTAAAGCGTGGCGTGGACTGAGTTTTTGGCATAATGGTTTGGCGCCGATCCGTGGGGACGCTTTACTGAAAGGCCAAATGACCCATTGCAGGAGAAGATCAAAGCGAATTCAAGAGCGGGAGTCCCAAATAATCGAAGGATCTGGCGAAGTCAGAAGGCGTGAAGAAATCCGGTGAGATAGTCAGCCCGTCTTACCGTGCTATCGGAAAATCCTTCAAGTCCGACCTCGAGAATCTGTTCCGAATTTTACCTTAACTTACGGCCAGCGGTTGGAGCGGTTATTCAGTACATTGCGTACTTTGACTAAATCCTCAGCGCTCCTCCTCATACAAGGATTCCAACGCGCCAAACATACCAACAGCTGGATAATGCAGCGAGAGGAGAGAAGCGAGAACTTCGCACCCATAAAGAAGCGAGAAAGGACCGCCTTTTCCGCTGATTCAGAACCTCCACTCCGTTAAGCCAGCGAGGCGACGAGGCCGCCGCGAGGACCCGAGCGGACGAGGGCCGGAGCGGAATAGTCCATCTGTCCAAGCGGTGATAGAAGGACTCAGCGGCAAAACATCTCGAGAGAAAGCGGAAGAGTCGAGCAGCTGGCGTTCTCGGTATGTGTTCACCCTTTGTCAAAGAAATATTGGGAGAGCAAGATTAGGACAACTTGGACCCGCCCGATTATGGCTGCGTATAGTAGCCGAAAACCGATCCGTCCAGCGCGCAGGAAATCTTTTGGTCGAAGATGCTCCTCACCGGAATCACAGGCGCTTGCGTATGCCGAGCTTTTCCCGCCGCCTTAGAGGGAAAAGCGCGAAAGCTGATTTAATCGATCTCCCACGTCAATCACAATTCACTTGCTTTTGATTTTTAGCGGATCGGCACCGCGGCCTATTTTGCGATTACCGAAACAAAAGAAAACCCGAGTCACTTTCTCCTGCATTCTGAGGCGGCGAAAGCGCTCGAGGCTTTATTTAAGCCAGTTACATAGGCGAAGCTTGACTAATGTTGCGGACCTTCCGCCGGATAGGTATGTAACTTTCTAATGGAAGGTTGCTCGGACTTCACTTCCGATTTTCCACGGCGCTAGATCCGCTTTGAAAAACCGTTTCCGCGCCTTATGATCCACGCCCAAAAGTATATCAATTCGAGGGAAATTTATATGGGTTGGGAAGAAGAGGCTAGAGCGTGGACTGTATGGGCACTGAAGGAAAAAACCACGCCCATAGCTTGTCGGTAGAAGGCCCCCGGATACGGAAGGAGAAAGGATCCCGCGGGGAAGGCAAAGGCGTAAAGCATGAGAGGCCTAGAAACCTCCAGCGCGACCCCAACGGCGGCATGCGCTACGGCCCGGAGAGCCTTCAAAGGAAGGAAAAATTATGGGAATATGATCACCTGTTGGCTTTGGAATCAAACCGGAAGCGGCATTCTTATGCAAATCAAAGAACAAAAAGCACGGCGTGGCGAACTGCGAAATGCGACGGCAAAGAAACGATAAAGTATTGCGGTTTCATCGGTCAGGAGGACATGGCCAGCGAAAAGTGTACCGAGCTTGATAAGCCTTGATAGAAGATGTCGATTCGAAAGGACAATTGGAACAATCATGCGACCTTAAGATTCAAGGGGGCAGAAGTTTATGGCGAAGAAGAAAAAGAGGAGAAATGGTGGGATTTATCCGATTGGCGGTCACAGGCTGCGGTGGCGAAAGTTCCTCTCGGAAAAGTTCGCCCGAATGGTAGGAACCCGCGAGGAAATAGAAGCGCCCGCGAAGGCGATCTCGACCTCACGGCTCCCGATCATCTTTTATGACAATGATGTCGGTGGAGTTAAGCGCCCAGCATGATGGCAGCGTTGGTTATGCCGCTATCAAAGTCTCCGGTTTCGGATGAAGAGAGTTTTGATAGGCGGCGGAAGATTGATTGATATCCTCTTTTGGGCGCTTTTGAAAAGAATGAGATATGATCGCGGATGACTTGCTTCGGTAAAATCATCCTTGGTAGGGTTCTCAGGAGGAAGTAGTACAGCCGGAAGGAATGATCTCCTTACCCGATTCTGGTAGGGAACTTGCGAGTCGTCAACTGATGCTTGACTAACTTCTTGGATTTGTGCGTTGTGCTTCAAATTCTGGCGTGATCCTTGAGTAGAGCCAACCCTCAGCGCCTTGAAGGCGTAATCTCACTTATACCTTCTCCTCGAATTCCCAGTGAGGTGGCGGTGGAGAGATAAGAGGAGATCGACCCACGGCTGGCGATGTTATGTTTCAGTACCTCGAGGAAAAACCCTCAGCGATGGCAAGACAAAGGTTTGAAGCTATGTTAGTGTGAGGAATGGCGAGAGCGGGAAAAGCGAGAAGCCGATTTGACAACAAAGCAGTAGGGAAGATCTGCATTACAGATCTTGCAGAGCAAATTCCGATCTCTTACAGTGGTCTTGAGGAGGATATGCGAGGCGTAAAGCGTAATATCGTTGAGCAATCGTCTCAGCGTAGATCAATCGTTTAAACACAAGCGAGAAAAGGAGAAATTACTGGAGAATCTGAAGGCGCGGAGGAAGAAGTATCTAACTTACTAAAAAGCTAAGTTTATCCGAGAGGTATACTACGGTAGGTTAGCCAATGTGGTCCTAGTGAAAAGCCGTCCAGGAAAATGGAGAATGTCGTTGACCCGGACTTAAACAAAGCGCTTCGAAAGATTCGTTTCCCTTGCCGTGATTGATAGTTTGGTTGATTAAATTGGGGCGTGAGATGTTAAGCTTAACTTGGGCAGCTTTCTCGATTCTGACCAAATCCGAATGGCGAAAGCGGCGAAGAAAAAGCGTCTTTTATTATGAGCGCGGGAGCGTCTTTGCTATAAAGGTGATGCCGTTACGGCCTAAAATCACGAACCCGCCTTCAGAGGCTCGTAAATCTGATCTTGAAGAGCAAATTGGCGAAATGTTGAAGCCTATGTGGGCGATATCTTAGTAGTAAAAGCCGAAAGGCGAATGAACACCTATCCAGTTACTAGAGGCCTTTCGGTCTCTTGGTTTATACTATGCGATTAAACCCGAACAAATGTTAACTTCGATTGTTGATCGGGGAAAATTCACAGGATTTATTTTGTGAAAGAGGAATAGAAGCAAATCAGGACAAAATCAGGCTATTCTTGGCGTAGGATCGGCGAAGTCTTGAGAAATTGGCTTAACGGACGTCGCTTGTGGCGGCCGAATTATCTGGCGTAGGAGAGAAAAATCTCCGCTCTTGAAGCCTAAGAAAAGCGCCCAAAATGGAATGGAGCGGAAGAATCACGAAAAAAGCGCTTCGGGGGCTTAAGGACTATCTCCGATTACGCCTCAGTGCTAACTGAAAGCTAAACGCGAGGTGGGAGAAAGAACTTTCACGTTTACTTGGAAGTGGCTCCACCGCAGCGGTCAGTATGATTCTTACGAGTGAAGATAATGGAGTTCAAAAACACATGCATTACAAGTAAGATTCTTAACGATCACGAGAATCAAGATATCTACAGCGAAAAGTTGGCCTTTGCTCTTCTTATCATATATCTGCTTGCGAAGATTGAGACCATACTTTCTGAGCCAGCGAGATCATAGTATTGGTGATCGGCCATTTCAAAGCGGATTCTCCATAAACACGAAAACTCAGGACGCCTAGCGAATGGGTAATAGAATTGGGTGAATTCGATCTACCTGAAAACCCGACGGCAATGATAAAGGCTTTCAAGTCTTTGTGATTCGTCATGAGAACTAACTTTTCCGACAAGCGAGGGGCCAGACGGTCGCGAGCCCGGAAGAAAGCCTTAGCGTCCATGGACCTTACAGCGTTGTGGATCGTGGCGAGGAAGAAAAGGCGTAGGCGGGTTTTGTCCTCTATTCTCCTTCAGTGGAAATCGCGGCGATCTTGGGGAATTTCGATTCCGAGCGACCAACGATGAGGCGGAATCTGAAGCCCCGTGGCGGGGATTACACGCTAGCGGGGGCTCGGGATTGGCGCCTCAGCGTGTATTCCGATTGGCGGCTAGTAGTAAGCGGCGCCTTAGGCGACTTTGAAGCAAAGGAAGAAAGCATGGTCAAGTACTGCAGCGATGGTAAAGAAATAGTTCCACGCCCGGCTTGCTTCCAAATTGAAAAAATGCAGCCGAGCAGCGAAAGTGAGCCCGAGGCCTTTCATCGAAAAAGGCCCGCTGAGCGGAATCCTGAGCGCTTCGCTTTAACCTCTGATACCTTTCCGTAAAACCGTGACAGTTAGAGAAGAAGTACAAAATCACGGTGAAGAGTTAAAATTTGGATAGACCCATCGAAATTATCTACAAAGGTGGACTGCGCGCTAACAAAGCGAGAGGCAGACGGCCAGTTTCTTACAAATCCGCTCGATGCATATCGTTAATGAGAACCTATCTGAAGAAGATTCTATCACATAGCCGCTTCTTGCGATGCTTGCGTAGCGAAGCTAATTATATCCTTGAGAAATTCGAAGGCGTTGGAGGGAGGTCGCGTAGAAATGGCCTTAAGTTACAAGTCCTCGACAAGGTTATTGTAGCGCTTCTTTCGAGCCTTGATAGCGTTAAACGGAAATCACGGCGCTTTGCCGGTGGCGTTCGAGGTCAAAGGACAACGCTGGCGGCTTACGCCCATCATTTAGCCCCAGACCGTTTGCCGTACGGGAGTCGATCTCCTAGGGCCGTTCCACGCCGGTCGGACGAATGAAGTTTCTAATAGTGCGCCGTTGACTGCGCCCATAAATGGGTGGAAGTTGAACCCTTAGCCAGAATCGCGGAGAAAGCATGGGGATTCTTATGGCGGTTATCTGCCGGTCCGGAATTCCAAAATTGTAGCCATTCGATAATGGGCAACCGGTTTGATATAGCTGAAGCTACGCTTTCGGAGCTTCGGAATTGAATCAGTTAAGCATGCATACTTAGCGTCCCAAAGCAGCGGCCAAGTAGAAGTAATGAGCCGCCTGCATGGCCAGCTTGAAACCGCGAGTATTGAAGCGGGACTAAGCGGGTAGAGAGAAATTCCGGCGCCCTTTGGGCTATGGGACAACAACAAGAACCCCTAGGAGGGCCCGTTCTACGCCCAGCTTATAGGCGGCATCGTCCTGCGAGAAATAGGGATGCCTACTTCTTGGCCGACAAGCGTTCTCCCTCGAAGAGAACGAGGAAAAACTCGGCGGAGCTTGATCTACTTAAGAGCGAAGATTGCGGAAGCGAGGAGCCGTCTATGCGAGGAAGGTAAAAGCGGTTCTATGATATGAGGGTAAAGAGAGTCTTCTTCGAAATCGTGATTTAGTCCTCTGAGAAAATGAGTTTCGTGGAAATAAAAGCCCGAGCAGGGAAGCTAACTCCTAAGCAGGAAGGCCACTTCACGTCTACAAAGAATGCGTCAGAGCCTTTATTATCCCAGTAAATATGGGCCGGAAAAACACTCAGCGTCCAATTCCATTCTTTGAACATCTGGCGCTACCTCCGATAAATTCTATATTTGTCTCTTAAACTTAGGAATAAAGCTTCCAGAGTCTCTTTTCATTAAGATCACGGTGAAATTCCACATCCTATTGAGATCTTGTGAAATTCCACGTCCTACTAAGATCACGGTGAAATTCAAATCCTACTAAGATGTGGTGAAATTCCATCCTACAAAAATGTGGTAGAAATTCCGTCCTACAAAATCGCGGTGAAATTCCATTTTGGAAGAAATCCCGGAATTATCGCATATGGGGATAGAGCGATGACTCTTATCAAAAACAAGGGGTAAAATCGGATCGAAATATGAGACAACGATCTCATTTTATGAAGGCGAGTACCTCGTTCAGCAAAGTCCGCGATTGGACTAAAGGGCTAGATTCACGGGCATCTTACAGTGAAAGAAAGGGAAGAAAGAAGTTTACAAAGACCCCGTGATTACCTCTCAAATGAATTTCTTATATGGTTAAGGATAACCATGAACCGGAAATAAAACTTAAATGAAAATAAAGGTTTGCGTTTAGATTTCGTATGAATAGAAATTACATTCAAGTGATTGAAAATTCTGAAGAACGATTCGTAAAAGAAGAAAAACAT